>CM028360.1:45429680-45593143 GCA_016618105.1 Dendrobium huoshanense | reverse complement strand
GAGTGGAGGAGGATGAGAAGTTGCATCTGGATTAGTGCGGAAGTCTCACTGAACTCAGTAGTGGGACTCACATCGTCACACTATGAAGGTTGAAAGGGGAGATCTCTGGTCGTGAGGTGTGGTGTTTTGATAGACAGTGGAGCAACACGACAACTTCATTTCCACCCGAGATTGTTGATGTGATGGGGATGGAGCTAGTGGATACCGGAGGTTACGGAGTAATGATGGGCACTGGAAAGGTAGAGATGGGTCGAGGTGTCTGCCGAGGAGTAGTATTGGAGATTCAAGGGATCCTGGTAAAGGAAGACTTCCTTCCTTTGTGGAATTGGGGAGTACGGATGTCATCCTTGGGATGAAATGCTGCAGACATTGGGAGAGACAAAATCATTGGGGAACACTAAAGATGGAGATGGTGATTGGTGGCAGGAAAGGACGATTCAGGGTGATTCCGCTGACTAAAGCAGGGGTTTCTCTCAAATCCCTCATCAAAACCATTCGAGAGGAAGGAGGAGGCTTCTTAGTAGAGTTGCACCGCCTGGAAGGAGTCAGACTGGAGGAGGAGGCAATGTTCCCTCTGCAGTACAGCCGCTCATACACCAGTTCAGTGAAGTCTTTGAACCGCCCCAGGGTTACCTCCTCAGAGAGAATTGGAGCACGCCATTACTCTGAAGGAAGGTGAAACTCCAATCAGCGTCCGTCCTTACCGCTATCCACAGATTCAGAAAGATGAGATTGAAAAGCTGATCCGGGAAATGCTGGAGGCAGAGATCATCAGACCCAGCAACAGCCCTTTTTTCCAGCCCAGTCATCCTAGTTAAGAAGAAGGACGGAAGTTGGAGATTTTGTGTGGATTACAGGGCTCTGAATAAAGGCACTGTACCAGACAAGTTCCCAATTCCTGTGATTGATGAGTTACTGGACGAGCTACATGTGCAGTGAGGTTCTCTAAGCTAGATCTAAAATCTGGCTACCACCAAATCAGGATGAAGGAGACTGATATTCCAAAGACAGCGTTCAGGACTCATGAAGGACATTATGAATTTCTGGTAATGCCCTTTGGATTAACTAACGCTCCGGCAACATTTCAGTCCTTGATGAATCGGGTATTCAAGCAGCACCTTAGGAAGTTTGTCCTAGTCTTTTTCGATGACATCCTGGTGTACAGCAAGACTGTGGAGGAACACTGGGAGCATTTGAGAGTGGTTTTGGAAGTGCTGCAGGAGCACCAGTTGAAAGCCAACCTGAAGAAGTGCAGTTTTGCTCAGGCAAGTGTGGAATACTTGGGACATGTGGTATCACAAGAAGGAGTAGCAGCGGATCAAACTAAAATTGAAGCAATGCAGAAATGGCCGCTACCTAGGAACCTCAGGGAATTGAGGGGTTTTCTAGGATTGACTGGATACTACAGGAAGTTTGTGAAGGGATACAGTACCATTGCCTGGCCTTTGACTGAGCAGCTGAAGAAGGATAGTTTTTGCTGGGGAGAGGCGGCCACCCAGGCATTCGAAAGGTTGAAAGTGGCCATGACCACGGTTCCTGTTCTAGCTCTTCCAGACTTTGATCAGTCGTTTATAGTAGAGACAGATGCCTCGGGATATGGGTTAGGGGCGGTATTGATGCAGAATCACAAGCCAGTAGCATACTTCAGTCAGGTGCTATCATCCAGAGCTAGATTGAAGTCGGTATATGAAAGGGAGCTGATGGCCATTGTTTTGGCAATCCAAAAGTGGCGGCCATATCTCTTGGGAAGACACTTTATTGTACGGACCGATCAGAGGAGCTTGAAGTATTTGTTAGAGCAAAGGATGGTGACTGAAGAGCATCAGAGGTGGTTATCCAAACTATTAGGCTATGATTTTGAGATCCACTATAAGCCTGGTTTGGAGAATAAGGCGGCCGACGCTTTATCTAGATGCGTGGGGGAGATTCAGGAGTTGGTTGTGTCAGCACCATTGATAGTAGATTGGGGGGCCATCAAAGAAGAAAGCATGCTGAACGAGGAATTGAGGAGATCAGGGAGGATCTGGAGAAAGACAGGAGCAGTCACCCTGGTTACTACATGGAAGGGGGGAGACTTTTGTACCAGGGGAGGTTTGTGATGCCACGAACTTCCATACACATTCCCCACCTGTTGCAGGAATTTCATGGCAGCTCAGTGGGTGGTCACTCCGGAGTTCAGAAGACATACAGGAGGCTGGCAACAGAACTGTATTGGAAGGGATGCATAAAGATGTAGAGGAGATGGTGGCGGGTTGTGAGATATGTCAAAGAAACAAATACATGGCCATGGCCCCAGGAGGTTTACTACAACCCTTGACACTTCCAAACAAAGTTTGGGAGCAAGTTTCCATGGATTTCATCGATGGATTACCCAGATCAGAAGGATTCACAGTGATACTGGTAGTGGTGGACCGGCTTAGCAAATATGCACACTTCATTCCACTCAGGCATCCCTACACTGCAGTGACAGTAGCTTCAGCTTTCATCAGGGAAGTGATCAGACTGCACGGAGTACCAGAAGCGATTGTATCAGATAGGGACAAGGTGTTCCTCAGCCATTTTTGGAAGGAGTTATTCAGATTGCAGGGAACAGTGCTCAAGAGGAGCACAGCCTACCACCCACAGACGGATGGCCAGACGGAAGTAGTCAACAGAAGCTTGGAGACGTACCTAAGATGCTTTGTTTCAGAGACACCAAAGCTATGGGCAAAATGGCTATCATGGGCTGAGTATTGGTACAACACGTCATTTCACTCGGCGGCACAAATGACTCCATTCAAGGTGTTGTATGGGCGGGATCCCCCACACTTAGTACACTTTGGGAGCAGTAGTACCCCAGTTTCGTCAGTAGAAGAGTACTTGGAGGAAAGGGACCGAGTGCTAGAAGAATTGAAGAGGCATTTGTTGAGAGCGCAGCAAATCATGAAGAAGCAAGCAGATGGGCATAGAAGAGATATCCAGTTTGAGGCAGGGGACAAGGTGTTCTTGAAGCTTCGTCCATACAGGCAGAAGACAGTCGCCAACAGGAGGAATGAAAAGCTGGCTCCAAGGTATTTTGGTCCGTATGAAGTAATGGAAAGATTGGGACAGTAGCTTATCGTCTGAAACTACCACCATCGGCGACTATACACCCAGTTTTTCATGTCTCCCAGCTGAGAAGGGTCATTGGTGAGCACATCGCCATTCCAGAGCTACCGCCGACACTTACGGAGGAGTTAGAGGTGATCCTGGAACCTTTGGAGCTGAGGGGTGTTCGCCAGAAAGAAGGGGGAACTAAGGAAGTGTTGATCCAGTGGAAGAACCTTCCTGACTACGAGGCCACATGGGAGCCATACGAGATGACAAGACAGCAGTTTCCAGATTTTCACCTTGAGGACAAGGTGATTCTTTGGGAGGGCGGTAATGTTAGACCGGCCCATCCTGGGCCGGCTGGACCGGTCCAACCGGACCGGTCCGCTGCTACGCGAGGCGGACGCGTGAGACGGGCGGAAGCCGCGCGGAAGCCGCGAACCCGCGTGAGCACGTGAAGGGGGTTTTAGGAGGGAAAATTTGAACGTGTAAGGCTCTTTTAGGAAGTTTGTAATGGTCATTTATGATTAATTTTATATAAGGAGGAGTTTGGGGGGAGATTAGGTTATCTTGAATTTGAGTTTTCTCTTTGAGATCTAGGTTTGGTCTTGGGCTCTTGGCTTTGCCGGAGATCGTTGGAGAGTTCTTCCTTCCTCTCGAATTGAAGGAAAGTTGTATCTTGCAAGTGCTTTTAATCCTCTATTGAAATAAAAGTGTTTGCGATTATTTTCCTACGCTTCTCCCACGTTTTCTCTCAGATTTTCTCTGGTTTGGGCTGTTTTCCTGCTGTGGACAGCAGTTTTGCTTTATTTGATACTTGATTTGGGTTAGGATTGCTTGTGAATACAAGCACTTCCTATCAGACATCCTCAAAAAATATGAAATGGACAATGCTAAACCTGTTAGTACACTAATGAGTTCTTCAGTTCAGTTGGATAAGGACCTTAAGGGAAAATCTGTTGATCAAAAGAAATTTAGAGGGATAATTGGATCTTTACTTTACTTGACTGCTAGCCGACCAGATATTATGTTCAGTGTTTGCTTATGTGCTAGATTTCAATCAGATCCAAAAGAATCACATTTGACAGCAGTGAAAAGGATTTTAAGATATCTACTAGGAACTCAAAACTTAGGAATTTGGTATCCTAAGTTTAGCTCTTCATTTGAAATTATTGATTACTCAGATTCTGACTTTGCAGGCTGTAGAGTGGATAGGAAAAGCACTTCTAGAACATGTCAATTCATTGGAAATTCATTAGTTTCATGGTCTAGTAGAAAACAAAATTCAGTGGCACTATCTACTGCAGAAGCAGAATACATTGCATTAGGAAGTTGTGTGGCACAAGTACTTTGGTTAAAACAACAGTTGATTTATTTAGGATTAACTATAGGCACTATTCCAATTTATTGTGACAATACTAGTGCTATTTGCATTTCTAAAAATCCTATTCAACATTCTAGAACCAAACACATTGATATAAGGCATCATTTCATAAGGGATCATGTATCCAAAGGAGAAATTGAATTCATACATGTTTCAACTGAAAATCAACTTGCAGACATTTTTACAAAACCTTTAGCCTTTGATACCTTCAGTACTTTAAGAACAAGACTTGGTGTTATTGATTTGAATGCTTAAACAAAATGTCTTTGCAACATTGATATTTGTTTTGTTTTGTTTTTGTGAAATTTTGTGTGTTTTGAACGAATTATTTTTGGATTTATGGTTTTGTTTTATGTTTTCTGTGTTTTTGAATATTTTGTTTGATTTTCTTATTTAAAAAAAAAATTCAAAATTAAAAATTTTTTTTGGAGGAAATCGTCCAGGACGAAAATATTTCGTACGGGACGATGTATGAAGGAACAGTTTGCGCGAATTTTAACCGTTTTGAGAGCAGTTTTTAATTAGATCGTCTGTACGATCTTATGATTGTCCAGGACGAATTTTTTTTCTCTCTCAAACGTCGGGACGATTGAATGCAGCGGTTGAGTGGATAAGACAATTTTTAATATGAACTTCGTCTGTACGAAGTTTTCGTTCGTCCAGACGAACATGTGTCGGTTCATTGTAGGGGACGGTTTTCAAGAGTCATTAAAACGATTTACTTTTTGATCGTCTGTACGAAAATTTTTCGTCTGTACGATCGGTCAAGTCAAAAAGTCTGTACGAAGGGACGCATCGTAAGTTGTGTTGATTACGAAAAGCCGTTACATTTTGGACGAATTGGATCGTCTGTAAGAAATTATTTCGTCCAGACGAACGATAATTTTTCGTCCAGGACGAATATTTTCGTCCAGGACGAACGTATCGTTTTTCTTTAAATATGAAGGCTTTCTAACTTAACAATCACACTTCCAAACTTCATTTTCAATCTCTTTCTACTTCAAATCAACAATGATCTCCTCAAGCAAAAGACAAAAGGTGTTGGTGAAGAAACCAAATAGGAATGCCCCAGACAACTTTCTTTCTAAGACGAATGAGGAATCTTTTCCTCGTTTTGCATCTGCAAAAATCACTCCTTCTCGCATTCTTATTCAAACTGAGTTGAAATTTCGGGTATTGCACCTCTTCGCCTCAACCCAATTTCAGTTCATTCTTTCTCTCATCCACTTCTACAATAAGCAAACCTACCATTACTTTCTAGCTAACATGAGTTTCAATTCTGACCACTCCACCATTAGTTCTTATATTTTTAAGCAAAAAGTTGAGATCACCAAGCACGACCTTGGTGCATTTTTAAACTTAAGAACTGAGGGATATAGAGCCCACACCCTAATGTCAGAAACCTCCTTCAAATGGTTTCAAATCAATAGGGTGATTAGAGAAATAGGCATAACCTATCATGTTGCTAGAGTCTCCGGTATGACACAAGATGCCCGAATCATCCAGCATATCCTTAGATCCTCAATTATTCCTAAAGCTGGTGATAGGATTAACATTACTCCTCTCATTTCTGTTCTAACCTTTTTAATCATGGAAAGACATCCTATTGACGAAGCCCAACTTATCATAGACCATATCTATGGGCTTTCAGAAATAGGACATGCAGATCAGAAGAGGAAGAAGAACATTTCATTAGGACACTTAATCACTTATATTTTGGAAAAGAAATACAACATAGTGCATCCTGATGAAGAATATGAAGAGCCAGTTTACTATAACGATGCATCATTCAGATTGCTCTTCAAGAAGGAAAAAGAAAAAGCACATGCCAGTGCTTCAGAAGAGGAAGAAGAAGAAGGAGTGCAAGCTTCTACTTCTCAATCAGATTACCAGAATCTGATTGAGAGATTTGATAGATTAGAGACTCACATTGATCAAAGGTTTGATCAATTTGATGCTCAACTTACGCAGCAGCAACAAGACATTGGTAATATTAAAGATGAAGTTCATGAAATTAATATCAATGTAATGTTGATGGCCTCCTACTTCAACCTTTTTGGCGGCATTCCTCCTCCTCCTCCTCCTCCTCCAGAACAGTAGAAATGTTTTTATGTGTGTCTGTTGTATTTGTTTTTTTTTTATGTTTTTATCGTGTCTGTTTTATTGTTAAATGTTTGTGTTTATGTTGGTTTTTCTTTTTTAAGTTCAATGTATTTTCTTCTTTTTATGTAATCTGTTTCTTTAGTATCAATGAAAGTTTTTTTATTAGATTTATTTTGAAATGTGGTTAATGCTTATGAATTTCATTAGTATTATTTAATCTACATAGTGCTTAAATTCGATTGTAATTTGAGATTATCTATATTAGAAAATCTAGACTTTCTGAATTAATAAATTGTTTATAACTTGTTGTAATTAGAACTTTTAAATTCATGTCTATTCATTTAGACTACATAAAAGTTAATATTACTATTGCAATTTAGATGTTTTCTTATTTTGTATTTCTATGCTCAAGTGATATTTATGCACCTACAAATATTTGAAATTTTAGATTATAGATTTTGGAAAGAATTGGTCTCAATTACTCTTGAACATTGTACAAATGTACAAAAATAAAAAAGAATTTGCAAAGATTTGCAAAGTCAAAAAGAGGCACAAAATAAGCCCAACCAAGAAAAAATGCACAAAAATGTGCCCCAAAATTTTGAAAAAGATGCGCAAAGCGCCACATGAGGTAATTCTCTTCTTTTCAAATTCGTTCAATCTCTTAATTCAAATTGATCTTATGTTCATTTATATTCTATTGAACTTTGAAATATAGAATTTTTATACATCTCTCTTGTAATGATTTTCTATAGTCAAATGTCTAAATTGAATCATGTCTTTGATAAATTCTTCTTACTTACAATGTTATATCACTTCTTAAATTTTGTGAATTTCTATGATTGACCTAATATCTTTAGTTTAAAATTGCATACCCTATGTCAATCACAATTTAGATTAAATTTTAAAAATGAATTTCATATAATTACTTACATTTCTTGTCTATTTCTTCTTCACTTTTTGTTGTTGTCAAAAAGGGGGAGAAATTATTGTATTTTCTGTTTTAATTATTCTGTTTGTAGTTGTTTCTGTTTGTAGTGCAGTTTCTATTTTGATTGTTCTGTTTGCAAGTTTTTTATTACAAGTTTTTGACTTTGTAGTTGTTTGTTTTAAAATTTTAGAAAAACAAAAATTTTGTTCTTTATGCCTCCTTATTTTAATGTACTCATCAATTCAGGGGGAGTTTAGGAGATAGGAGATTTGTTTAACTTGAAATCATACAAATAATAATTGTTTTGCCATCATCAAAAAGGGGGAGATTGTTTGAATAGTTGCTATTTGAATGATTTATATTTGTGCAACTTATGTAATTTTGATGATTCCAAACATTATTGTTCAAATGTATAGTTATCTCCTAACAATTTTAGAAGATTTGCACTTGCTCTTGTGTGTACTAACATTTCAGGAAAATTCGACTCCAGACTACGATAACTTCAACTCAAATTCAACATGAGATATTTTATTTATTTGAAGTTTGCATTTTCTTTGATTTAATTTTGAAAGGGAGTGATTGTAATTGAGTGAATAAAAAACTTACACACACACATAAGGAGATCATACAATTTTATACTGATCGTACGGGACGATTTTTATCGTACTGGACGATCCGTCAGTTATCTCCTATAGAGCACATGGAACGAATAGGAATTTGCTCGAAAAAATTTTTCTAACTCCTATTCGTCCAGGACGAAATTTATTATCGTCCCGGACGATGGGTTCTCTGTAAAATTTTCGTCCAGACGAATTTTATCATCGTACGAGGCGACCAGTGCTCTAGAAAATTTTCGTACAGACGAAATTAAATATCGTACCGGACGATCGGGTCTCTGGAAAATTTTCGTCCAGACGAACATATTTTCGTCCAAACGATTAACCGACTTAGAACAGTTTTCAGCAGTTTCTAGAACCGACCTAGTAATAACCATTCGTACTGGACGAACCTAGTTCGTACAGGACGATCATCTGTACGAAGTCATTTCGTACACATATACAAATTGGGTCGTTTCAGATCGTTTAAGTAAAATCGTCCAGGACGATCCAGGATCGTACGGGACGATCCACTGCGTACAGAATTGGAAACTTGCTATTTTTGGGCGGTTTTTCATGTCTTTTGTATAAATAGTCCAAATTAGACTGCCACCCTATCTTTTTGTCATTTGATCTTCGTGCCTCTTGAGAGAATAGCCAAGGAGAGAGTGGAAGAGAGCATTCAAAGGAGGATTCCTACCACTGGAGCGAGAAGGCTTCACTTGGATTACTAAGGTAAGAATCTCTACTTATGAAATTGGATTTCTTCACTCTTTTCCTTCTTCCTTCTAGATTCTTGTGAGAAGATCAGTCAAGGAGATCCGGTTCTCTGCCGACACTTGGAGAGTGTGAACAGCCGAAGGGTTCTCTGCCTACACTTGGAGAGTGTGAACAGCGAAAAGGTTCTCTGCCTACACTTGGAGAGTGTAAACAGCCGTAGGGTTCTCTGCCCACACTAGGAGAGTGTAAAAGGACGACGGTTCTCTGCCAGCACTATGGTTTGTGTAAAAGGGCGACGGTTCTCTGCCGCACCGGGTAGTGATGAAAAGAGTGTGTTGTAAAGGCTTCTCTGCCTTGCTGTGGGTGCTAAAGGAGAGTCACTATTGGTTTTAGTGCAATACTCAGAGGGTGCCTCTGAGGAGTGGATGTAGGTCTGGTTATAGACCGAACCACTATAAATCTGGTGTCATTTACTTTATTGCTTTTACGTTTCCGCACTTTAAATTTCAGTTTAAACAACTCTGTGGTTGAAAAACATTTTTCTAAAAACTTTAAAAGAAAATTTTATTTCGGTTCAACTTTATCATTAAGAGGGTTTAAAATTTTTAAAACTACCAATTCACCCCCCTCTTGGTAGCCGTGGGACATTTAATTAGGCTTAACAACCTAATTACTGGACTCAACAATAATTACATATCATGTATACATCATTATATCATTGATAGCAATCAAAATTAAAATGAATAAGTAAATCATACTTAACACATAAATTAAATAAAAAAATAATTAACTTAATTTTTAAATAAACTAATCATCTTAAATCCTAAATTAAATTGTCAAATAGTTTCACAAAATTTAACAAGATTTAACGGATACGTTGCAAAATATTTTTTAAGATTTACTAAATTCGAATTGAAAAGATTTAATAAATCCTACTAAAATTAAATCCTAGTTGTTGTCAAACAAGCCCTAAAAATAGAGGCAATCTTCCCTGCAAAGAGTCTAGAATTCATAATTTCACTCTTCTCACTGCTTGAAATGAAAATGTTATAATGCAGCATTCGTTAGTCTAGCAAAGGCAAGTGAGTGCCTTAAAAATACAAGAAGATATCCCCCAAACTTAGATCATGATTTGCATGCTATAGATGGACCCTAAACCCCACACAAAAGCAGAAAGCCCTCGGTTGTTTTACAAAACAAGAAGATCGTTCCATCATATATCACGTAGAGAAAATACTTTTCTCTGTGAGCAGCACCTTATTAACAATAAACACCGAATAAGTCACAAGCATCAACATAGAAAAAGCTTTTCAGGAGGAATGTCAGATAGAACCTTACAGAAATCAGATAAAAATTAAAGATTGAATGAAAATTAAAGAATATTGACACTAAAAACACACAGAAATGCAGCAGAAATTGTGCTCATCGCCAAAGCCGGAAAAAATTGCGCTTTCTAGAAAGCCCTAATTACAAGCTACACAGAAAGCATTGAGCTTAAACAGAAGAAGAAGGACCAAAGACGCTTACAGCAAGAGATCTCAGCTCGTAAAAGATGCAAAGACCCTCTCGCCTTCCACTTGCATTGCCATATGCTTCCGTTTCCCGAAACCCTGAACGACGAAAATGCAATCGTCGCCCAATTTGCTTGCCGCAAACATTTTTTAAATAAAAACTTTTATTAGTTTTTCAAGTTAAATAAAAACAAAAAGAGAAATATTTTTAAATAAAAGGGATTTACATAGATATCACTTTATTTTATTTTAAGTTATTTATATATTTAACCTTTAAAATTTTAATATTACATATTTATCATTTATAGAATAAATATTGAAGCATGAAATGAAATATTAAAGTTTATAAGATGATATGAATTGCAAGAATAAAATATATGAGTAATATATTTAATATAAAAAAATTTATATGAATGGCATGAATGTAATATTAAAATTTTAGGTGTTAAATATGTAAGCAGCATGAAATAAAATGATATGTATGTAAATCCCCCAAATAATGTCGTAGCAACGTGGCGAGGAAGTTTAGGATGGCATGCTACATATTGGGTGGCCCACCCATTTTCCCTCATTTTATTATTTTCTTTTTAGATTTTTTTATTTTCATTTTTATAAATATAAATAAATTTTAATTAAAATTTTTCGTTTATTCTTTTTTTAACTTTTCTTTTTTATTTTGTTTTCTATAAATAAATATAAATTTTAATTAAATTAAATTAAAAATACAAAAGAAAAAAACTACTAGCTAGGAGATTTCGTAATTTTTTCTTTTTTTATTAATATATATAAATTTTAATTAAACCTCTTCATTTTTTTTTTTCAAATTTTTTTAATTTTTTTAATTTTAATATTTTATTAATAATATATATTTAAATATATTACTATAAATTAAATAAAGCTAAAAAATAAAAAATGATTAAAAAAAACTAGTCGCTAGTGGTGCTTGCTGACTTGATTTATTTCATTTTTTCTTTTTCTAGTTTTCTATTTTTATTTTCATTTTTTATAAATGAAAAACTAAAAGAATTAAAAGGGAAAAAATCCAATCTCTAACAGTGCTAGCGAATTGATTTATTTCATTTTTATTTTTTTTCTATTTTATAAACTTTATTTTTATAAATATATATTAATACATGATACTATAGTTAGATAAAACTTCAAAAGTTTAAAAGCAAAAAAACCAATCCCTAGTAGTGCTAGCGACTTGATTTATTTGATTTTTTAATCTTTTCTATTTTCTTATTTTTTTTAATATTTTTAAATCATTTATGATAAAAATTAGTTTATAACTTTAGATATAATTTTAATTTTATATTTTAATTTTAATGACTATAAATTTATAAATATAAAAAGGAGACTTTATTTATATAATTTTTAAAATTCAATAAATGATTAAAATTTTATAATTAAAAGAAATATATATAGAATTTTTTTTTTATTTATAAAATTATATAAATAAAGCCTCTTATAATTTTAATTATATATATAATTAAAAATATAAGTAAAATATAAAAAATTTATTTTTATAAAATGAAAATCCCAAAAATGATTAAACAAACAAACAAAATAAAACTTAAAAAAAATGAAAAAAGATGTAAGAACTTAAAAAAATGAAAAAAAAAAAAGTAAAATAAAAAACTAAAAAGAAAAAAAAATTATTTCCTAATCAAATTGATAGGACTAGTAAAAATTTTCATTTTCTGATCGAATCACTCGTACGTCTAACTTGCCTACTTGACCATGCCAATCATGTGAGTAGTAAACGGCTAGAATAATCATTCGACTAGTGAACAACTTGCCCCCACATATGGGCCCTGCTCAACATGCAAGTCCCACTCCCCACATAACCTCTCGCCATGTCACAAGTCCTCCCGCACCACATTAGAGCTAGTCTTTGACTGAGTAAAACTACTGGCATTACTTTTTTTTTTCAGTTTCTATTTTATTTAAAATCCTTGAGACCATTTTTATTTTAAAAATCTATCATTTGCCTACCACCTTGTTCTTTGTAAATTTATTGCTAGATCGATGGCCTCGCTCGTCACTTTGGACCAGCGGTCGAACCAAATTGAAAATTACATTGTGGAAGATAGTCTTATAAGGTTTAAATAACTTAAAATATATTATAGATAAGAATCATTGAAATCAAATTTATTTATAGATGACACTTGACTCTACAAATAGACAAACTCTAAATAAATGACCAAAAATATATGTAAGATTGGAGAGAGTAATAACCATCAAGTGTGCCTAGTAAAGATCTTAAAGAATCAAAAAATCCAAAAGATTCCTCTTCACTCTTTATTTATAGGGATATGAGGGATACAAGAAATGTTACACCTACAAAGAAATAGAAAATACAATATTTTAATGACTCTCAATACATAATTCATTAGACATGTATTACCTCCTAAATGGATGAAAGGAGAATGGTTATGCATAAACTTGATAATCTATCTCTTGGAGAATTTGATGGTGCCTAATGTGTACGAGCAAGTTGCACAGGCAAGTCGGTTAATGAGTATTGAGTTGGAGGGACCCCTAACGAGTAAGGTTCCTATAGTATCCTGCAACCTATGTTGGTGTTTCAGATTGCTTAGAGAAGAGGGTGACTGAGATTTAATTACAGGGAAGATAAGCTCCAGGGTTGGTTGATTGAGGTATGGAAAAAAAAAGATCCTAAATAAGTGATTTCTTATAAATATAGTGCCAAGCATGAATGATTGCACCCCACCATGGATGATGGAGAGTAGCTCTGACAACCAATCTTCTTTTATATAGTGAGTCTTGTGATCCATGAGGACCCCTTAACTCCCCCCATTTTAGGAGTAACTTCTCTTAGTATTTTACAACGAGTGGAATCTTAAAGTTCGGTAGGGATGTCAAGCCCTTATGAACTAGCACAAGGCTAACCAAGAAGGGGGTGAATTGGTGTTTTAAAATATTTCTCAATCAAAATACAAAGTCAAACCAAACCAAAATTCACCACAAAGAAAATCAAGGTACAAAAATTAAATACAGAAATAATAAAGGAAAGAACACACCAGATTTATAGTGGTTCGGTCAAACCTTGACCTATGTCCACTCATCGGAGGCACCTTCCGAGTATTGCACTAAACTCAGTGCCTCTCCTTTAGCCCCAAAGCTAGGCAGAGAAGCCCTTACAAAATCACTTTCACCTTCCCTGGTGCAGCGGAGTAGCCTTGACCTTTGACACCAAAGAGATCTTCTTCTTCCCAAAATTTCCCTCAAGATGAGCCTTGAATCCGATGGTACTAAGATGCAAGCTTGCCGGAGCAACCGTGTGAAACCCCTCCACACTCCCTTAAAACCCCCTCCAAGGATCTTCTCCCTCTCTTGAACTCCACCATTTCCTCTCTCTCTTTCAAGCTCCCTCTTCAAGTTTTCTCCAGAAGAAACGAAGCCTCAATGGCTGCCAAAGACGCTCTTCTTTAAAAAAATGAGGTCTTTAAATAGAATTACAAAAATTTACATTATCTTCCAGGAAGATATTTCTATCGTTCTGTACGATTAGTACAATTTTAGCTCAATCAGCTAGAATGATTTGGGGCAATCAGAAGAAAATTTGATCATATCATCTAGGACGATAGTTTATCGTCCTGTACGATTAGTTCAATTTGTAGAATATCGTCCAGAATATCGCCCTAGATGGGAGTTTGGATGAAGGAAGAAGGTCTTAATCATCTAGGTCGATCTTGCAATCGTCCTGACTGATTAGTTCAAAATAAAGCCAATCGTTTAGAGCATTACCCTGAATAAAAGATATCTGATGTTTGATCGTCCAGGAGCAACAATGATTTTTTGCCTGATCGTCCCGGCAGATCCTGCTATCATCTAGGATGATTTGATCATTCAATCAAATCTTAATTGCTTTCCTTAATCTCTAGATTAATTTAGGCATAATTGAAGGATATCATCCAGGCTGATGTCCTGGATGATAATTAAAAAAAAAAAGATGTCTAAATAGTTCTGGTGGCTGATTCTTTCAGATTTGAGCCTATCGTCCCAGCCGATACGAAGATCGTCTAGGACGATGTGCTTAAAGACGTCTGCCATGATAGGATGCCCTAATTAGGGTTTTTATTTTTGACTGATAGTCCAAGATGATTGATGGATCGTCTTGGATGATGTGACCAAAAATAGAGAACTCTAAAAACAGACATAATTTATCAGTTCTACCAAATCTTGAGCCTTAAGTGGTGCATCGTAATCCGGAAAAGTTAGTGCGCACATAAATAAACATATAATGCAGTGCAGGTAGACAACAGAAAGTGAGCCACAATACTTGTTATCATCAAAAATATAAACTCATAAGCTCGAGTTGTAATAATCTCTCTCCTTTTTTATGGTGACAAATATTACCAATTGGATTTATAAAATTGAAAATATTTTCTCATAATCTCCCCCTCACTAGAATCACCATTTAAAAAATAGAAGGAAGATAAAAAATTTTATTTTTTATTTTTTTATTTTAATTTTAAAAAAGATATAAATACAATAGTACAACAGTATAATAATATAACAGTACGTTCTCCCCTTTTAACATTATCCAAAAGAGGAGGGGCACAAACAATCAGAATAATAAAAAAAAATAATAAAATGATCTCTGATCTAGTGAAAGCATAAAAAAATTTTAAAATAAAAAAGTTACCTCTTGATTTATTCAAAGACTCGGTAATGAATGTATTGACAACACATAATCTAGAAAGATTAGAAATTCAAAAATTTTTAATCCAAGCTCAAGTTCTTTTAAAGGCTTAAAAAATTTTTAATCCAATATCTAAATCAAGGAACAAATTAGAAAAAAAAAATACCAATTTTTTTAAAACTCCTTTCATAAAACATATCTAATAGAAGATTAATGCAAAAATTGATGAATTTGAAATCATGATTTTCAAGCTCAAGTATAAAAAATATAAAGAATTTTCTTAAGCTTTAAGAAGAACAAGAAAGGTAAGCTTACTTTTTATGGGCTCATTTTATGCCTCTTGTCAATTATTTGGTGCACTTTGTGCATCTTTTAATTTTTAATACACTTTGTGTATCTTTCTCAATTTGGCGTCATAGCGCATCTTTTGATTTGACATCATTGATCACTTTTTTTTTCAATCAAAAGTTTCACCTTTCTGAAATTTTAAAAACTAAAACAAACTCATTCTATTAATAAAACAAACTATTTGATTAAGAAAATTATGTGGTGGATTAAACAACTTGTAAAAGATCCTTATGCGATAGATAAAATATACGGAGAAGAAAAAAGTTTAATTTTAGAATTCAATTTGTAATATGATGAATAAATCAAAAGTAGAATAACTTCTTTAAGAAAAGAGATAGAGAGACAAAATCATGAGTTTTTTCCTTTGACTGTTTTTAGAGAAGTCAACCACAACTTACATAAGAATTCAAAAAAAAAAAGGTGGTAGATTTTTCATTTTTAGAAAAAATGATCTTTTTATAAAAAAAAATTAGTTTTCTAAAGTGTATAAAAAAAAGGTGATATGTGTGTGTTGATCAGAGAAAACTTCACAAAAATAAGTATAAAAACTAATTTAAAATTTTAACGTAATAACAAAAATGAAGAAAAAACTAAACCCAAAGAAAAACTAAAAATATATAAAAATGCAAAAAATAAATAAAAACATAACGAACAAAAAAAATGCATACACAAACAAATAAATACAAAAAAATGCTTTAAACATCATCTTTCTCATGGTCTGATGATTTAGAAGTTAGGTTTGCTAGGTGATTTTTTGCTTTTCATTATTTGTCCTTTTTATAATTTACTCAGCTTTACTCTTTTCTTTTGCAGGAAGAATTCTCAAATTAGAGCACTGATTTTTCATATGTCCAAATTTCTTACCATTTTTACCTTTGTTCCGCTTTTGTTGATGCTTATGCTTGTGCTTTAGTAAGCTTTCCAATTTGCTTGGTAACTAATCACTTTTATCATCTACTAAACCACTTTTCTCCGTGTCTTCAGCTTTTAGCACTATCATTTAACCTGCATCCAAATGTCTTTGTTCCAAACTTTGCTCGTAGGCAATGAGTGAGCCATCAAATTATTAATAGAATACTCATTCAAATTTTTTGATTAAAAAATAACAATAACTTTAGCATCAAACTTATCAAATAGATAACGTAGAATTTTATTGACTTTTTCAAAGTTTGAAAATTCTTTTCCTAAAGCATGCAATAATGCCATAATTTGAATAAATTTAGTATACATGCTAAGATCATCTTATAAGATTTCATGCAAAATAGTTCATAATCATGCATTAAAGTATTCAACATGAATTGCTTGATTTCATTAGTGCCTTTGCATATAGTGTGTAATTTATCCTAAATTTTTTTGCCACTAGTGCATATAGATACAAACATACAATCTTCAGAATTTAAAGTATAGAAAAAATAGTTCAACGATAAAACAGTTCAATGATTTAACATTCAATTGAGCATAGATTTTATCTTCCCTACTCTATTGATTAAAAGGAATTTCAGTTTTAATTCCATCTACAACATGTGATGGTACAAAATAACCAGTTAAAATCATTTGTCACATACGATAATTAATTGATTGTAAGAAAGTAGACATGCGAATTTTTCAAAAAATTAAAAAAGTAATATTTCAAATAAAGGTGGTCGGGTGATTGAATAACCTTTCTTAATATTACGATTAGCCATGGATCAAAATTTATAAGTTTTCAAAAACTCATTTTTATGTATCATACTCTGATACCACTTGAAAGTTCGATAGAGATGTTAAGCCCTTATGAACTAGCCCAAGGCTAACCAAGAAGGGGGTGAATTAGTATTTTAAAATATTTTTCAATCAAAATAAAACTCAAATCAAACTGAAATTCACCACAAAGAAAATTAAGGTGCGAAAATTAAATGCGAAAATAATAAAGGAAAGAACAAACCAGATTTATTATGGTTCGGTCAAACCTTGACCTACGTCCACTCCTCGGAGACATCCTCTGAGTATTGCACTAAACTCAGTGTTTCTCCTTTAGCCCCCACAGCTAGGTGAAGAAGCCCTTATAAAATAACTTCCACCTTCCCCGGTGCGGCGGAGTAGCCGGGACCTTTGACACCCAAGAGATATTCTTCTTCCCAAAACTTCCTTCAAGATGAGCCTTGAATCTACCCTAAGGTACAAGCTTGTCGGAGTAACTATGTGAAACCCCCTCCATACTCCCTTGAAACCCCCTCCAAGGATCTTCTCCCTCTCTCAAACTCCATCATTTCTTCTCTCCCTTTCAAGCTCTCTCTTCAAGTTTTCTCCAGAAGAACGGAAACCTCAATGGCTTCCAAAGATGCTCTTATTGAAAACATAGAGGTCTTTAAATAGAATTGCAAAAACTAACATTATCGTCCAGGATGATATTTTTATCGTCTTGTACGATCAGTACAATTTTAGCTCAATCAGCTAGGACGATTTGGGACGATCAAAAGAAAATTTGATCATATCATCCAGGATGATAGTTTATCATCCTGTACGATTAGTTCAATTTGTAGAATATCGTCCAGAATATCGCCCTAGATGGGAGTTTGGATGAAGGAAGAAGGTCTTAATCATCTAGGTCGATCTTGCAATCGTCCTGACTGATTAGTTCAAAACAAAGCCAATCGTTTAGAGCATTACCCTGAATAAAAGATATCCGATGTTTGATCGTCCAGGAGCAACAATGATTTTTTGCCTGATCGTCCCGGCAGATCCTGCTATCATCCAGGATGATTTGATCATTCAATCAAATCTTAATTGCTTTCCTTAATCTCTAGATTAATTTAGGCATAATTGAAGGATATCATCCAGGCTGATGTCCTGGATGATAATTAAAAAAAAAAAGATGCCTAAATAGTTCAGAGAGTTATAGAGCCATAGGCAGTAGAGGGCTAGTTATTGAGGATAAAGAAGATATTTAATAGTTTGCAGTGCTAAAAAAATATAGAAAAAGTACCACTTAAAGTGTTCCTATTTAAAGGAGAAGCAAAGAGATAGTGGATTGAACAATAGAGAGAGAAATCACAAGGAAAAATAAATGCAAAGATCACCTAGATAGAGTTTCTTATTATTTTCATAGTCTGGTTTATACCTCAATTAGCCTGGCAACAGATGAAAGAGGCTTTCATGAAATTGTAGCATGAGAACAAAACTCTGATATAGTATGAGGCAGAGTTTACTGTATTAGCTAAGTATGCACCTCGATTGGTCAATATTGTTAATGAAAAATGCTACATATTTTTGATAGGATTGAAGGATGAATTGAGGCATCCACTTATACTATTGAGGATTCAAGAGTTTTCAGAGCTTGTTGAGAGAGCGAGATTGGTGGAGAATGACTTAGCCATTCCACTATTCATATAGGATATAAACAAGAAAAGATCAGGATATGACAAAAGTAGGAGGGCGGTAGTGAAAAGAGATATATTTTCAAACAACTTGATTAGAGGATCTACATCTGAGTCCAGTGTAGGTGTAGATGAATGTGCCTAATGTGGTAAGAGATATAGTGGATCATATTTTTTTATGATTAGAAAGTGTTTTAGATATGGTTAGTGAGGACACTAGATGGTTGTTTATCCACTAGAATGATAGGGGATGCGATCCAGATTCAGAGTGGAGCAAGCCAGATAAGGCTATAGAAAGAAGGCCAAAGGATCTAAATAATACAGTGAAGGTTCAATGAATAGGATAGATGAAAGAAGGGTAGTTAAAAGTCAAAGAAAACCTATATAGTTTGCTACACCAAGATTGCCACATATACGACCTATAGTTTATAGTTTGATCTAGGAAGAGGATAGGATTGCACCTGGATAATCCACTAGAAAAATTTTCAAGCCTTGGTTTGATTGATTAATAATTTGCATAATATATTGTGCTTAAATGATATGTGAGAGTATGACTAATTTGAATGAACTCATAACTGATTGCATGAATTAATTTGGAGATTTTGAATATATTCCAATTGATATATTGGTTTTGATATTGGTTTTGAATCATATTAATTTCTTTTAACAAATTTACGAATTAAATTTATCTTTATTGAAATATTTTGTCCATGGAAATGTTGAGCATAATATTTTTCTAACGTGGAGAGATTGTAATAGATTGTATTTTAAAGTAAATGGATTTTTTTTAGTCATTTTAAGTCAAATTTGAAAATTATCTTTTCCATACATTTATATTGTAGTATTTTAATTACATGATTTTCTTATAATTTTTTAGCACTGGTGCAAATTCTTAAAAAATTGATACCTATCGGTACAAGTAAAGATTTTGTGTCTAACAAGTGTCTGTTTTGCAAACTGATTTCACCAACAATTTTTAAATAAAATGATCTATTTTATGAATATTTTTTTATAATTTTTGAAGCCATAAAAGAATTTATATGAATTTTTTTATTAATAATTTATTAAATTATAAAATTAAATAATATTATATTATTATTAATTATAAATATCTTAAACCACTTTATAAAATTTATTAAATAAGCTTTTAATATTTTCTTTCCCAATTTATTTTGGCAATAGAGATTAAATTCTCAAAATGGAAGATTTGGATGAGGATTATATCATTCTTAGGATATGTTGTGAGTGGTGATGTAATATTTATAGATCTCTAAAAAGTGCAAGCTATTGTTGACTAGTCAAGTCCCATAATTGTATATGAGGTGTGTAATTTTTTTAGTATGGGCGATTATTACAAAATGTTTATTAAAGGTCTTTTTTATATTACGACTTTGAATAGATTGACATAAAAGCCAATACCAAAAAATCTTAGGTATTATTATTGTTCATCCGTCATGAAATTAACTATTTATTATAAGGGTACTTATATTGTTTTGGGTCATGAAAAGTTCCAGGTATGGTGATGGTGACAGGTACTATTGTGATTATTGATATAAAAATAATGATGCTAAGAAAAATTTTAGTGGTAGATTAGAATTTATAGGTAGGCTTATTATTTTTGTCACTTCTTCACATTCTTATATATAGAATGATTCCAATAATGTTAAGCACTTGGCTTTTATAATAAAATTTTATTCTCATGTTTTCTACTCTATTGCATGCTTCTACTCCCAAACAAAGGAATACATAAGTTTGTGAGTTCATAGTCCTATGAGAAAGACTTCAAAGGAAGAAATGAGGTCATAGTGATAATGGGCTATATATATGGATTGATTCAATTTATTATTATTTCACCATCGATTACCTTAAATTCATCATTAGTTAAATAGTTCATTTTTTTATAAGGATTAGCCATCTGTTATGTTTAACATAACGATAACTTGAATCACCCCACCCTCATCAAGTTCTTAATATTATATTTGTGCTTAATATTAGCTACATATTTATTATTATTCAATTGTAAGAATTTTAAGAATTATTGGTGAAATCATCTCATTACATTGTTCACATATTATATTACATGTATCCTACATCATATTTAATATCATAACAAGCTATGTTTTCTTCAGAAAATCTTGTTGTGTATTGAGATGATTTTTTAAATTAGTTATGTAGTTATGTTTATTAAAACTAGCTTATAATTCTATTTTTAAAATTAACAAACAAAACTCCATATATCCACTTCATAAGGCCATTTTGTTAAGTAAATAGATGTCTTCAATTTCATTGTAATTTTATATGGAAAAACTATGATACTTAAAGTTTTATATTTTCTTTTTATGTAATAATATTTAGTATTTTAACCACATAATTATCAATTGTAATTCAAATTTTATTATGAGTTCTAGTCTAATATTGATCAATATTATGCTACTCCACAACATACATATTGAAAACCTAATGACGATATCACTCACAAGTTCAAAATTGAACCACTAACTTTAGATGGTCAACATGTCCCAAAAGTATTCCTTGATTGGTTAGTTAACGCGAACTAGTATCTTGTTTGGTTGAATATGTCTCAAGAGAAATAAGTTCATTTTTCCTATATAAAGGTAACAACTTATGCCAAAACATATTGGATCAATCTTACCCAAAAAATTAACCAATCAAGCCAACTACCCATTGCTTTATGGGATGAAATGAAAGAAACTCTAAATTATAAATATTTAGCCTTAAGTTTTAATAGCTGGGTCATGGATGAGATGACCATATTTTGATATGGATTTATTATCATTTTTAAGTATATGGCTTGCTCTAATAACCCATTGTGATGTGAAAAAGGATCATCATACTATAATCTCGTGATTTCAATCTAGTTTGTTGGATAATATTCATCATGAAAATATTAACTCAATAGGTTTACTCCCTTTAGGATGCATTTTAAGTTATTATTCAAATTGAGTAATATCTTATATCCAAACCTCATAGGAAATTTACCACTTCATCTGGAAGAAGTCACTAACCAATTCTCACACAGTCTACCACATTAGCTCCCAAAGAACTCATTAGAAAAAAAAAAAGCTTTAATGGGAACCTTTAGTTTTAAGGCATTTAGTATTACTTATTTTATATGTGTCATAATTAGCCATTATGCATGTAATATAATCTACATATAGATCTTAAGTATTCAGATCATCTAAATTCAAATGTGGATGATCAGGTTATGGTTGATACTTATGAGGAGGCCAATGATGGAGAAGAAACATTGGACGAGTATCATTTTATTTAAGCATTGTTTACCTCACTAGGTAATAATGATAGGAGGCATACACCAATTTTTTAAACTTAATTTAACAGTGATGAAATGATGTGCAAAATGTTTATTAATAATTATTGTTGCATGAACATTATTTCCACCTATGCTTTAGCTGGGATAAATCTCACGTTGAAGCCTCACCCATACCCTTATACGGTCACTTGGACATGTCAAATCTCTAACTCTATCTCCCAACATTGTCTTATACCCATTACACTAGGAAAGTATAATGATATAATTTGGTATGATGCTCTTCCTGTAAATGTTGTTCATATACTCCTAGGTAGACCCTAGTTTTTCTAAGTTGGATATCACTAATTTTGGATGTTTAAATTTATATTGCTTTAAATTTCATGGTAGACGAAATAATGTAAAATCTTGCTAAGCTTATGAAGGTTACTCCACAACTAACTTAGGAGTCCCATGCCCCTATTGGAAAGAAACCTCAAAATATTATTAGTAACTTCAATTTCAACATGATATTGAGGAGATATCATCTTTTCGTTACCTATCATCACAACCAAAAACTAACCCAATATCAAACCCCTCCCATTTAAGGTGAATAGGCTATTATTTGAGTTCCATAATGAGTGTCTTGAAGAACTCTCATATGATCTCCCCACATTTAGGAGCATCCAAAATGCCATAGATTACATCAATGATTTGCCACTCTTTAATTTTTCATCATCGTCATATAAGCATATATGAGCATGTAGATCTTATACAATAGGCGTAGATAATTTTTTATATGTAGGTTTTATTTGCGATAGTTTATCTCTATGCATAGTTCCTACCCTCTGTACCCCAAAGAAGGATAGAATCTAATGGTTGTGTATATAAAGTTACACCAACATCAAAATCACTATCCAGTATAGGTTCCTTATACATCAACTTGATGACGTGATATATATGATGGATAACACAATGAGTTCCCTAAGTTCTATCTCAAAAGTAGATATCATCAAATTTATATGAGTCAAGGATATAAATAAAAGACAACTTTAAAGATAAAGGGATGTCTTGTATGAATAGTTGGCAATATAATTTTGCTTAACCATTGCCCAAGTACACTCATGTGAGTAGTGAATCACATCTTATGCCCCATTATTAGAAAATTCCTAGATTTATCAAGAAAAGCTATATATTCATATAAATAAGTACTCATTTATGAATACTTTTATAAGCTTCTTAGGATCATTTTTTCTTGTGATGGTGTCTCTATAATTTTCGATAAAATTATGGTCATTTAAATGTGAACTACTTTGGCCACAATCCTAATGCTCATATTTTTCATGGTTAGCCACTTTTATTAGTGGTTTATCCATAGATTCAAAATTATTATGGTTCCAATTACCCCTTATCTTGAGAAAGGTGAGGGTTGATTATTGATGCCCTTTTTAAAATTAAGGAGATTTTATAAGTCCACCAGTGTCAAAATTAATACATTTTAATAAGGTATCATCCAATTGGAAGAGTTCCTAAGAAAGAAGGTCATCTAATTGCTTTCTTTAGTGGAAATTAAATAATAAGTGTCACCATTTATCCACATATGATCATGAGTTTTATTTATTCATCCAAACTCTATATTGTTTGCTACATTATGTCCTTTCATGAGAGTTGGTACGTTACTATAATTATGAGTCATTAAATACCCAACACTCAAAATAAACTCATTCCCATCATGCAAATTGATTCAATTTCTTCAAGAGTGCGTTGTTAATAACTATGAGTCAGTATGTCACCAGATTAACTAGGGATGGGAGCAATTACCCTAATTATAAAGACTTTAGTCAAAATTATGATAAATAGAGCTATAATGCGCCAACTATTAAGTGTAACTATATAATACATCATTACTATCACCTTAGGGGAATTTATCTATGTATTCTTCATTCATCACTTGAATAATTTTCCACTAAGGAAACACTTTCTAGTGGCATGTTTGATCAATTCTATCGTGATAGGACAATATCCATAATTGAGGATAGATTCTTTTAGCCTAGCCTTAAGAGAGATATAGTTCATGTTTTGTGAAATATTGTATAGGTTAGATAGCAAAGAGTGGAAAATATAACATTTGTTTATAAAACCCCTTTCAATCCCCATAGACCTGGGGAAAGTCTTTATATTGACTTTAACCTAGGATTGTCTTATATTGTACAGTGCTTTGACTCCATTTTAGTAGTCATTAATCATTTTTTCTAGAATGATGCACTTCTCCATGTTCAAAGTCATTAAATGCATCACATATATAATCTATCTTTTTTTGTGAGATACTTTGTTTTCATGGGACCTCTAAGATTACTTTTTATGATTTTGAAGTGAGATTTATGAGTTATTTTATAAAAAAACTTTTGGAAGAAACTTGGCAGAAATTTTTTATTTTTCATAGCATATCACCCTCAAACTAATGGTTCAACTATAATTATTAAAATAAGCTTAGCGTACTTAGGTGCTTAGGGATGAATCATACCACTAGTTAGTACTTTATTCTCGCTATTACTGAGTTCACCTATAATATATATATTAAAAGGTTTAATAGTACAAGTCCTTTTCATATTATTACTAGCTATGAGAAAATAAAACAAATTGATCTTGTTGACTTACCATTATAATATAGGTTCAATGCATTTGCACTATCACTTGTATAAAGCATGCTTGAATTGCATTGAGAAATTCAATAAATTTTTTTATTAATTATGAAAAACACATAATTCCATTATTGATGTACATAGATGATATGTAGAATTTAATGAGGGATACTAAGATTTAGTTAAAGTTAGATAAATTCTTCAAGAAATATTTTCTTTATAAAGTTGCGAGGAAAATAAATAAAATATCATTGCTTCCTGTACAAATAGTGTTAACATGCAACATAATACTCCTTACTGATATCTCCCATCTTGTTACTTAAGATCTCACTATCCATGCTAAATTTTAAAGGATCAAATCATTACCATATCGAATGAAGGTATTCAAAGATTCCTAGTTTATTGGTGAGGTCTTCCTCAACCTAAAGATTCCTATATTAATTATGAGGATTTATTTTAATTGGGACCTTAATTTTTATAGATTTGCTTATATTTTCATTCTTCATAGTTCAACTAGGGTAGTGTTAATCCAAGTCATCGTCATCAGTATCTTCTTAAAGCATAGGACTATTTCCTTAAGATATATCTAATTATAATTTGGGCCTATGTTATTCATCTTTAATGTCAAAATATTGTATTTTAGGCTTATATTTATTAATTTTAATTGACCCTTGCTCCATAATGTAATATTAGGGCTTATGAATACTTAGTCATTTCTTGTGTCATGGTGCATATAGAGATTTTATGCTATTAGGATTAGTTGTAAGTATAATAATGGTGGTATATATGATAATGGTGATAGGTATGATTGTTATGGTAAGCATAAAAATAATGATCGTTGGTAAACGTTTAGTGGTAGTTTTATGAAGGTAGGCTTATGTATTTTGGCCTCTCCATTTAGTGTGTCCTTAAATCAAACCATTAAATAATGACCAAATTGGGCTTGGAAAGTTTCAAAAAAAGTTTAAGCGATGTTATAGTAGCCTTTGGAATTGTTAAAAAGGAGTGGTGTTATGTTTCCATGAAATGGAAATTGATTAAGAAGCGGAAATTTGGTTCTTGCTAAAATTCCTGAATTGGAATTTAGGGTTTTAGTGTTTCAAAACTTGGAAAATCCTGGCCTTGATAATTCTTGAAAAAGGAAGAAGAGTGTGTCTACTTTAATTATGGATTTTTTTCATAAATTTTTAAGGGGTTTAGAGTGTCCAAATATGGTATGGATTAAAACTTGATCATATTGGAATTAATATTGGCTAAGGACTCCTATTTTCTTGTTAGGTGTATTTATGTGGGAGAACTGTTGGGTAGTTAAGTTATAAGTGTAAGGTGAGGATTGAATAAGAGTTATATAATAAGATATAGTAGGTTTTAAGGATATTTGAGAATATAATCTTGGCAAGGATTGAATGAGACACAAAACTCCTTCAATGGTGAGGCTAACCACAAAACTCCATTTTCTTTAAAATGGAATCTAACCTTTAGCAAAACAAAAACCACCCTTTAACTTCTCATTCCCCCCCCCCCCCCCCCCCCCCCCCCCCCCCCCCCCCCCCCCCCCCCCCACACACACACACACAGAGGAAAAAGGGAGAGGGGGTTGGCTACATTGGCAAGTAGGAAATAGAGTGAAGCAACTGCAAAGTAGCTACCTCCTCCACTTTGTTTAGCCAGCCAACCTTGCATGTCTATTGTATATTTGATTTTTTTATTCAAATAATATTTTCATACTAATAAAAACCACATTTTATCTATAACTGAACATTTAAAATTCCAATTAACAAAATTTTTTATTTTCAAATTTATAATTTTTAAAATAAAAATTCAAATTATATTTGCAACCATAAATTAAAAAAAATTTCTTAAACAAAAATCATTATGCATGTAAAACATAAGCTCTGCATAATAGCTTCATCTTACTCATTGTCATGGGTCCTAGAACATATTAGCTTTCTTCTTACTCTAGGCTCTAATTATTGGCCCACTTTTTCTTGCATTGGCATCTTGTGCCACATCACCCTCTCATTATTATCAATATGAGGCATCTTGTAATTGAATTTTGAAGTAAAAATTTCTTCTTACATTTTCTACCCCTAAGTGGTAGAGTACTTGAGTGTTTGAGTTCATACCCCTTATAGAAATACTTCTAATGAATGAGATCTTTGTGATGTTTTACCATTCATAGAAGTTGACTTCAATTTAAACCCACTTCATTATTAGTCACCTTAAATCTATCATATCTTAGATTGTTCATAGCTTTTTCTTTTCTTTTATAAGAATTAGACATCATGTATGGTTAACAAAATATAGTTTAAATCAGCCCATTCTTATCATGTTCTTATTATTATGTTTGTACTCAATATTAATTTTATATTTATTATTATTGATGCATAAGTATTTTAAGAACCATTAGTAAAATTATTTTATTTCATTTATATCATAATGTATTATATTTGTATTACATAAAATTTGTTTCTAGAATTTTCCAAAAACTTTTGTCATTATTATCACCTCTTAGAGAATGTTTTATCAATTATTTGGGGAGCAAGTTCTTTGCCAATAGTGTTAACATTAGAAAGGTAGCATAGGGAAATAGTACATCTTTTGAGGTAGGATGGGTTGATTCTTTCATTTCTTAATCTCATTATGCATTTAAGTGCATCTTTAGTTGACCACTTTAGAAGTGTTTCAATGTAGAAATGTCCAACTAAAACCTTGTACTTAAGTTTCTAGCCTCCTAAGACAATATCACAATTAGGGAAGTTCTAATCAGTACTAAAAAAAATTGTTTCTTCTCCATTAACAAAGATGGTATAATCCTAGAGAAAAAGGTAGAAGAAAAAAAAAATCAAAATATTGTCAAGCCAAGGGGATTTTATATATAAGGTTTGATTCTAACTCTTTGCAAAGGCCCATTTTCAACTAAGCTAATCTTTTTTTTACATAGCAATGTAAACATATTTGTATGGAAGCCCTCTAAAATGGTTAGTGTTAACATGAGTGTCACTAGTCACTACCTTAACATTTATACTAACACCTAAAATTTTATGAAAAAAAAGAAACAAGGAAACTATCAAGTGAGTTCATATGCGAACTCCTCAATGTTAGTTTCATTTTAGAGGTAGCTCAATTTGTTATCCAATATTTCTATGGAAGAAAGGAAAATGAAAAATGAAGAATATGTATTGATTTTAAGGTAAATGATACAAAACTTGTAAGCTTATATACTCTTTAATATTAATTCCATGGTGGGTTTGGTTATAAGAGTATGTATATTTAGTTTTCTTGATGTTTCCTCTAATTGTCAACAAATTAAAATGCATGCTGGGGATAAGGATAAAACTAATTTGATTACAAGTGAGAGAGTTTTTGTTATCAAGTCAAATCATTTTTTTAAAGAACACTACAACTTTGTATTAGAGTCTAATGAAAAGAAAATTTAAAACTAAAAAAAGTGAAACATAGAAGTATGTATGGTTGATGTTGTTGCGGATCAATGGTTTATGATTTTGATGATAGCAAACATTCCTTATTTCTCTACGATTGCCTTTTGTGCTAACATTTCAGGTCCACACGATCAGACTGCAATTTGGAACCAGCTCAAGATTGGGTAGACTAGGTCTGTGTCAGTTTGTAATCTTTTTCCTTTCTTGAGTCTGTTGTATTTGGTGTGGGATCTGTTGTTTTGTAACTTGGAAGATTTCATGTTGTTCCCTATAAGATTTTTATTTTTGGTAATATCGACCGGGATGATATTTATATCGTCCTGGACGATATGTCCAAAATCAAAAACCCTAATTAGGGCATCCTCATTAAGGCAGCCGACATTGATATCGACCTGGACGATACATGTATCGGCCAGGACGATAGTCTTAATTCAGAAAGAATCAACCGCCATAATCAGTTTAGGAATTCTTTGTTTTAGGAAATCAGCCAGGACGATATTTATATCGTCAATGCCGATCTAACTCAATTATGCCTAAATTGATCTGGTATATTTGGAAAGCATTAATGGTTAATTGATACGATCACATCGGCAGGCATGATCGCCTGATCGGCCGGGACGATGTCCTGGACGATCTACATCGGACAGCTCAAATTCAGGGCGATGATCAGGACGATTAAAATTGGTTTTAAACTAATAGGCCGGGATGATCGTGAGATCGGCCAGGATGATATAACCAATTTTCTTCTGATCGTCCCAGGCAGTTGAGCTGAATTTGAACTAATCGGCCAGGACGATATGCCTATCGTCCTGGATGATAATGTCGGCAACTTGCATTAATGAGCTTATTTTGAGAGCTTCTATTTAAGCTTGAAAATACACTTTGTAAGTGTCTTTGGCAGCCATTGTAGCTTCGTTCTTGTGGGGGAAACTTGGAGAGAGAGCTTGAAAGGGAGAGAGGAAAGGGTGGTGTTTGAGAGGGAGAAGATCCTGTGAGGGGAAGGAACTCAAGGGAGTGTGGTGGGGGATCCACATGGTTTCTCCGGCAAACTCGCACCTTAGTACCATCAGATTCAAGGCTTGTCTCGAGGTAAGTTCACCAAAGAAGAAGATCTCTTTGGTGTCAAAGGACCCGGCGACTCCGCCGCACCGGGGAAGGTGGAAGTGATTTTGTAAGGGCTTCTTCGCCTAGCTGTGGGGGCTAAAGGAGAGACACTTGTTTTAGTGCAATACTTGGAGGGAGCCTCCAAGGAATGGACGTAGGTCAAGGTTTGACCGAACCACTATAAATCCGGTGTGTTCTTTTCTTATTATCGCTTCCGCATTTAATTTCTGCACTTTGGTTTTCTTCGTGGTGATTTGGTTTATGATTTTATTTCTTTGTTTAAAGAATATTTTTTACCAATTCACCCCCCCTCTTGGTTAGCTTGGGACTAAGTTCATAGGGCTTAACATCCCTATTGAACTTTCAAGTGCCATCTGAGCACTTTCAGATGTCATAGTGAAAAGTAAAAGTGATTATGATCAACTCTATCATCTTCTTGAAATCTTCAACTCCTTCAAAAAGTATAATATAAAGTTGAATCTTATAAAGTCTCTCTAAAGCTTAGTTTGGAAATTTCCTTGGGTATGTGGTATTGGTTGACTGAATTATAGACAATCCTAACAAAATCATAGTTGTGTACGAAACTATCTTATCTTTTTTTTTTTTTTTTTTTTTTTTTTTTTTTTTTTTGAGTAAAAAAGCAACTAGCTTTCATTAAAAACCACCGAAACTATTACAAACTTGAATTCAATTCCTCCTTTAACAATTGTAAAAGTAGGGAGGAATCTTATTAGAAGAAAAATCATCCCAAAAAAAGTTACCCAAAAGAGCATAATTGGCACATAAATTTGCCAACTTTTTCAATATCTTTTAACCCAATTAAAAACTACAAAATTAAATTCATTTAAGAAATGAAGTTCTTCCTTCCAATTGCCGCCCAAATCTTATAAGAATTTGATGTTGTTTTGGTTGTCAGCTTCTATAATTAGCCCTTTGTAAGTACCCAACCAATCCTTCCTGATTTCTTTTATGATCTTTACTGCCAAGAGTTGTAGATATGAGACATCCCAATGAATATAAGTTTTCCCATAAGCCAAAAGAAATCTTCCTTTGTTATCTCAGATTACACCTCCAACTCCTGCTTTGTACGATTTCAACAAGGATGCATCCACATTAATCATGATCCAATCCGAAGGGGGGGGGGGGGGGGGGGGGGGGGGGGTGGGGGGGTGGTACCAACGTTCCAATAGTCTATTCGACTAATTAGTACCCGCGAAGCCCGATTTAATTTTGTCAAACTTAAAAGAGATTGAAGCATAGTTTACTGAATTAATATCAATCATTAAGGCACTATCATCTTTGCCTCCATGAAGTAATTTGTTTCTAGCTCGCCAAGAGAAGTAAACCGAATTACAGTATATGTTAATAATGAACCTATGTTCATTAGCATACTTTTCCATCCAATTCTAGCATTCATGAAAAGAATCAAAAGTTGGGAAACCAAACCCCCATTTATTGAGCTGATTAACCACCTCCAACATCTTCAAGCACTTGACCGAGACATGTTCCAGAACTTCTTTTTCTCTGCATCCTCTCGGACATCCAAATTCATCTTGCTTCTATTATAGAGAAAATGGAATGTAGGTAATGCATTATTTAAGATGCGCCACCAAAAAATTTCCACCCGAGGCTGAAATTTAATAATTCTGAAACAATTCCTATACAAATAATCTGAATTTTCTTGTATGGAAGCTTTGTAAGCTAAAGCTTAGATGGAATAACCAGGATTTTGATAAATTAGTTCCATACAATCTTCTCCTTCCAGATTAATTGGAACATTACAAATTAAGCAGATAAGATCATACCCAAAAAGTAATTTTAACTTTTTAATGTTCCAATTTCCATCAGCCATAAGATTGTCCACTGTAAGATTATCTTGTTATGGTATAACCATAAAAGTGGGCCATTCATTCAACCTTTTATCCAATATCCAAATGTCATTATAAACATCAACAGAGAATCAATTACCAATCTTCCATCTAGTAACAATTTTCAGGCAATCCAAACCATTTGCAATTATTTAGGAAAATATCTTATCAATGTCCATTTAATATGTAAGAAAAGTAATGGGCAATATCGACAACTTAGGCCATCTTATTTCTCAATTGGGATAAAAAAATTCTCTATTCATCAAATCTTTTTAGAATTTTAGGACTTTAGTATTCGATTATGAACTTTAAAAGTTACTTAATGAGGTGTAACCTAAAAAAATCATGTACCTTAAGGGAAAATCATAGCTTACACATGAAATTCATCTATAAACTAATATTATTAATGGTCTCTTCCATGCTTGCCAATTGGGGCCTCTTAAAAGGGAGTCCTAAGATGAATTTGTCCTTTACTCACTAAAGGGGACCTTGGGTGATCCTTTGGCATATCTTATTTATGGATTCAATAGGATAACTCCATTAACTTACCTTCTTCTTGAGTATAATTAACTCCCCCTAAATCCAATTTTATTTCATTGCAATAATAACCACTCATTTACTAAGGCATTGCTATTGGGCATTAAATCATTGTGTTCCAAAGGTTCATGCTGTGCTCATGATCTAAGGGAATACATTGTGTCTAAATATCCCTTATGAGTGTCATCTCTTTTAATTTTGTTAAGACTCTTACTTCCATAATCACTATCTAGTCAACATTTATACCATGACAGATCCTACTATAAAGATTATATCTTTTACCATGAATTACATCTTATTAGCTCTTATTGCCTCATTGCAAAATCATTATCTTAGATTTGTATCCTAACTCCATCAATGATGCCACTTGGCATGTATCACCAAAGGGTTAACAACTATTTTAGGTTTCCTTTGAAAAATAGATAAGATGATGGAAGGAGAGGAGGTATATACACATGTGTATGGAGATAGAATACACAGAAAAAAAAAAATTCAAGGGGAGGAGCCACGTGTTATGGGTGTCCTAAGAAAATCCATTTCACTCTATAACTCTTTATGCCAACTTTGATTATAAGTAGAGTCCATCATTTTAACTCATGTTCTCTTATAAAAAAGGAGGATGAATGGATGATATATTGATATAAAATTTATGAAGGCCCACTAAATACGCAAGTATACATGTTGATCAAGTAATAAAGTTATAAACAAGAGTGTTGATCCCATGAGAAAGTATTTTGCTTAATTGCAACTAAACTGCTACTATTTATTCAAAATGCATAATTCCTACTAAATGTAAAATTAAATGTTTTTTAGTTTTTTCCACATAATAGAGACTTGTAAGAAAAATTGGATACTTATGTAAATAAAATGTTTTGGACTAATGAGTGCAAGATAACATAGTTTTCTTAATGAGACTCTTAATTTTAGATGTGGATCAGAACATATGCATTGCTAGATCTCTGTCGAGCATGTAGGGATAAAAATGGAGGTTTTAAGGCCTTCCTATAACTGTATTATCTTCATAAAGCTAAGAAAGTTTAACATCCTCTTTCTAGGTATGCCAACATTCCATTTCAATATTTCTATTTACTAAAATAATTCTTCATTGTTGTAGTGTTTTCTCCATTGTAACTCTAGGTTGACTTGGAACGGCTATTGTGTGAACCACTGTTTCTTTTATTTGAGTCGGCATTGCTCTTCATTTTTGGTAAAAAATCCACTACAACACTGTAAAAGTTGAGTATTGCGGCACTTAAAAGTACAATTTGGTTCTACGATGTTTTAAAGATTGGTGCTCCGAAACTTATTTTTGTGAGTCTTTAGTGCTATGGTGGTAATTTCTAGTAAAATGGCACTGCACCATTGACCTTAGCTTATATTGGACACTGAAATTTCCTTTAATTCTCTAGTGGTCAACACTATAATGTTAAAAATTGGCATTGGGAAGTTGTAGATATCACTACTGTGATGCTATATATATGGGCATTATGGTGCTCGTTAAACACTTATAAATTTTGGCATTCTCCTGAATAATTTTTGCACAAATAAAACTAAAATAATATATTTTCATTAAATTTTAACATAATGAATAGTATATAATTTACAGTTAACATATTCCCCCAAACTTAAGCTCTTGCTTATCCTTAAGCAATGGTGAAATCACTATTTTATTAACTTAATAGGTAAAATAAAAATTAATTATTCAAAATTACTAAAATATAAGTTAATACATGACAATATAGAAGTAAATTGGAATGATCAAAGTTTTATTTTTAATTTGAAAGGTCATAATAATTATCCTAATTAGTCACCCTTGCTATTGCTTATACTGAACCTATCCAGTATGAATGTATGAGTAAGATTAACTTCTGATTTTAGAAATGAAGATTATATTAGTTAGGAATTAGTTGTATTTCTAATTAAATTTGATGTTCATTTGTCCACCATCATATGCATTAGTTACCTTATCTTATCCTAATTGATTTGAAAATTAGGATGCTTTTGGAATTGTGGTTTAACTGATACTTATTTTTAAATGCACTCATCTTTTACTTTTTCATATTTCCTCTTATAATTTTTTATATTTTTTATTTTTTTTCATGATTATGAAGTACATATTAATGATTTTCAATATCAATTTTACTTTCATCCTTTTGCAACCCTAATTAATTTAATGTAAGAATTTACTAAGATCACTAATTCTATATTTAAGTTTCACTATGATCTTCCTAATTTAAGCTACCAACTTCTTATCCCCAAACTAAATTGTTCATTCTTCAATTTAGTAGTCAATGATATAAGTGTATAGTTTATAAGTTCAAAATAAGTCAATAACTTAAGTGATATGTATTAGTTAATTATTAAGGATTTAAAATAATGAATTATTATACAATCTTCATTCAAACTATCAACCTGTATTTTATCAATATCTTAATTTTATAAAATTTTCAATTATCATTTTTATTTTGACTAAATAGGCTATCAAGGTGCAAGTGCTGTTTAGAGAATAACACTCAATAGTAAAGTATAAAGAAATTTAAATTAAATGTAAACAACAAAATAAAATAAGGTAAACATAAGTAATTAAAACTAAAACTATATAAAAATAACATAATTCATAAGAGACTCAAAACATGAAATGTAATTAGGATGCCTTCCATCAATGCTAAGCTTTTAGCCTTCGGTCAAACTATGCATATTATTCTTTTTGTGGATGAACCAAATTAGTGATATTTCTCAAGCAATCTATGTCCCCTCCTAAATAAGGTGTCATTCTATGGTTGTTGACTTTAAAAATGAGTAAATATTTTTATCCTGAACTTCAATAGCTCCATAGAGAAATACTTTTTAGTGAATGGTCTTAATCGCCTAGGATTTAGTTTTTATGAAAATAATTTTAATCTTGAGTTAAAGAGTAAAACCTCTTATCTAAGGGTGTAGTGTTTCTTAAGAAACTTTTGATCATGCCATTTCTTAACTTTATCTTTATAAATCATAGCATTTTCATAAGCCTTATTTCTAATTTCTTCTAATTCATTCACCAATATTTATTTCTTTTTTTTTGCATGCTTAAGATTGAAATTTAATTCTTTCACCACCCAAAATACTTTATGTTCTAATTCTATAAGTATGTAGCAAGCATTTCCAGATACTAACCTATAGGGGGAAATTTTAATAGGGGCCTTAAAAGTAGTCATATAAGCCCAAAGTGTATCATTTAACTTAGTAGCCTAGTCTTTCCTATTGGCACTCATAGGTTTCTCTAAAATTGTTTTAATCTTCCTATTAAAAATTTTAACTTGCCACTAGTTTGGATATGATAAGATGTTGCAACCCTATGATGAATACCATATTTTATTAATGTTGTTTCTACTCTCTTATTACAAAAATGACTTCCACATTACTTATTAAAACTCTAGGCATCCAAAATCTGAAAAAAAAAATATTTTTCTTAAAAAAATTTAAGCATAACTTGAGCATTAATTTCAAGGGTTCCCACTCCATCAATCTATCTTGATAAATAGTCAACAACAATAAGAATATACTAGCATCAATAGGTTTGCATAATTGGTCCCATAAAATCCAATCCTTAAACATCAAATAACTCAATTTCCAAAAAATAATTTAAGAGCATTTCATTTCTTTTAGAAATGTTGCCTACTCGTTGATATTGATCACAATTCCTAAAATATTAATTAATATTTTAAAACAAAGTATGCTAATAAAATCTTAATTGGAGCACCTTAGAAGTATTTCTAAATCATTCAAAGTGCTCCTCATAATGAGAATCATGATATTCCCTAATTTAAAGTTCAATTTGTACCTTAAAACTAGTCCACAATCATTACATACTTACATATAGTTCATCCCAAAAATAATAGTTAGTATCATTCAAAAAATTTCTTTTCTAAGTACAAGTTAAATCAATTGGAATACACCACCCATAATGAAATTGATAATATCAACATATTATGGTAATCTACTCAGATGCAAAGAAAATAGTTGCCCATTAGGAAAAGAACTCATAAATTTAAAGTTCATTAGATGCATACCCTTCAATTATTAGTCAAGATAAATGATCAACAATTTGATTTTCAGTTCATTTTCTATCTAATATTTATATATCAAATTCTTATAACAGTAGAATCCACCTTACCAATCTAGATTTGATGTCCTTTTCATAATAAGATATTTGATTGTAGAGTGATTAGTGTATATTATTATTTTGGTCTTTATCAAATAAGACCAACATTTATCAGAAGCAAAGACAAAGGTAGTTGTTCTTTTTTGGTAGTGGTGTAGTTGCATTGTGCAGCATTCAAAGTTCTACTAGCATAGAAAATAACATGTTTCTTATCCAGTTTTGACCAATACTTACACATATAGTGAAATCGCTTGCATCAGCAATTAAAATGTAAGGACGAACCAGGAGAAATAATAATAGTTACAAAAATCAAATGCCATTTCAAAGTTTTAAGTTATTTAAGAAATGCAATATAAAAATAAAAGGAATATATTTTCATAATAAATGACATAATAGTTTAAAGATTTTTAAAAAATCCTTTATAAACTTTTATAAAGTCATGTATTTCCAAGGAAGCTTCTAATTCCTTTAATTGAAGTAGGTGGAGGCAGTTTCTCTATGACTTGAACTTTTTCCATATACACTTCTAGTCCTTCCTTAGAGATATTATTCCCTAAAATAATCCCTTTGGTTACCATAAACTTACATTTTTCCTAATTTAGTCTAAATTGTTTCCTCAAATATTTTAACTACATATTTTAAATGATCTAGACATGAATCAAATGTAGTACCAAATATAAAAAATCATCCATAATAATTATAATGACCTACTCAATTAAATATGAAAAGATAGACATCATACATCTTTGAAAAGTAGTAGGGGCATTGCAAAGACCAATAGGTATTCTTCTTAAGAAAAAAGTCCCAAAAGGACTAGTAAAATTAGTTTTGTCCTGATCATCAGGTACTATAGAAATTTGGTGATACCCTGAATATCCATCTAAGAAATAATCAAAAGAGTGTCGTAGCAACATACCCTTCATTCGATCAAGAAGAGATAAAGGAAAAAGATCTTTTATGGTGGCATTGTTCAACTTCTTTTTATTGCGAATCTAGATTCAGGAATTATAATTTTGATGATAGCAAATATTTCTGTTACTTATAGTTTTCCATAACTGCCTTGCCTACTAACATTTTAGGTCTATAAGATCAAATTGCAAATTAAATTAGCTTAAGATTGGGAAGATTAGGATTGAGTCAGCTTTAAATGTACATCAAGTATGTTTTACATTTTCTTGAGTCTATTGTAACATTGTGGGTCCTGATGCTATGTAACCTTGCACACACACACACACACTTGGTGAAAAAATTCTGACTGTTTTAGAGTTTTCTATTTTCAGTCATATCATCCGGGATGATCCCAAATCATCCTGGACGATCATTTAAAAATAAAAACCCTAATTAGGGCATCTTAGTTAAAGCAGCCACAATTAAGTAAATCATTATAGATGATATTATCATTGTCCGAGACGATAGGCTCAAATAAGAAAGAATTAGCTGCCAAAACCTTTTTGGCATGTTTTATTTTTGAACATCATCCTAGACGTTGCACTATAATTATGACTAAATTAGTTTGGTAATTAAGGAATGCAATTAAAGTTTGATAGCTCAATCTTATCATCATAGACAATCACAGGATCGTTAGGAACAATCAGTTAAATAAACCTTAGTTCTTTCTGGATGACATGAATTATGCTTTAGACGATATGTATTGATTTGAACTAATCATTCAGGATGATTCAAAATCATCATGGACGATCAAGTTATTTTTTCATCATACAGACATCCATCAAGAATAATGTTCTGGACGATATGTGATGTTTTATACTAATTAGCCTAGACGATTGTGAGATCATCCTAGATGATCACGTTACTTTTTTATCATCTAGATATCCATCTAGGGTGATGTTCTAGACAATATTCGACGACTTGAACTAATATTGTCCTGGATATTTTGAACAAAGGAATCTTCTAATCGTCCATACTCTCCCAAGTTTTTTTGGCTGATTGAACTGAATTTGAACTGATCATAGATCATCCTTGATGATATTTGATGATTAATTATAAATTAGGGCAAATTTGAAGACCTTCTTTATAAAATCTATTATTTTTTAAAGAGGAAATCTTTTGCTATTGTCCTGACCTGAGAGAGCCAAGTGGAGAGAGAGAGCAAGGGAGAGAGAGAGAAGATCTTATAAGGGGAAGTTTGTGAGGGGTTTAATAAAGGTTGCTTCAAGCAAGGATCCGAGTCATCTTTTCTTGTCATCATCCCTAGTTCCTTGGAGGTTTGAGAGAGGTCTATTTCAAAAAATAATTGAGGTTCTCTGTCAGCTTTAGGAGGAAGCAAAAGGAGTTGGGTTCTCTACATGCTTCAGGAGGAAGCAAAAGGAGTTGGGTTCTCTTCCTACTTTAGGAGAAAGCAAAAGCAGTTGGGTTCTCTACCTCACCTGGGTCAATGGAAAAGGAGTTTTTATTTGGGTTTCTCTACCTTATTGTGGGGGCAAAGGAGAGACACTGAGTTTAGTACAATACTCAGGGGAGAGGCTTCAGGGAGTGGACGTAGGGCAAGTTGACCGAACTACTATAAAATTTGGTGTATTCTTTCTTATTATTTTTTTGCATTTAATTTTCATACTTTAATTTCTATGGTGATTGTTTGGTTGTGTTTGTGATTTTGTTTGAAAAAATTTTGAATACTAATTTACCCCCCTCTTGGTTAGCCTCGGGCTAGTTCATAAGGGCTTAACATCCCTAACGAACTTTTAAGTGGTATCAGAGTGAGATTCATAAAAATGAGTTTTTTTTTACTTTTTAATTTCAATCAATGGCTAACTTAGGTAATCATAATACTTTGGAAGGGTATTTTATTACCCGACCACCTTTGTTTGATAATATACCTTTTGATTTTTTGGAAAAAATGTATATCTATATTTTTACAATCGATTGACTATCATATATGGATGCTTGTTAAGGATGGATATTCACCACCAATGCGTGAAATTAATGGAATTAAAACTAAACTTTCTTTTACTGAATGGACTTTTGATGATAGGTATTTAGCGTAACTGAATGCAAAATGCCTGAACTTTTTTTTTGTGCTTTGAAATTGGAAGATTACATGCGTGTTTCAACTTATGCAACTGGTAATAAAATTTGAGATAGATTGTGTATTAGTTATGAAGGAATAAATAAAGTTAAGCAATTTAGGTTGAATATTTTATTGCATAACTACAAAAGTTTTCGTATGAAACCTACTGAATCGATTTCTGACATGTATACTAGGTTTACTCAAATTATCACATCATTACATGCCTTAGGAAGAGAGCTAACTAATTATGAAAGAGTCAATAAAATTTTGAGATGCTTGCCTTCTTCCTTTGATACTAAGATTACTGCAATTACTGAATCTAAAGATTTGAATACTTATTATATTGATAACTTATTTGGGTCACTCATTTCTTATGAGCAAGGAGTGAATCAAAGATAACTTAATGTAGGTGAGAAAAAGATGGAGAAAACTATGATGCTGAAAGCTAACGATACGGATACAAATTCTTCTGGGTTTGAAAGTAATGATGTTGTCTTAATCACTAGGCAATTCAAAAGCTTTCTAAGGAAAAATCACCAGCACCATTAGAAATGGAACAAAGGTAAGGGTAACAAAAATTATAAAAGTTCTTCTTATACAGTTTGTTTTGAATGCAGGAAACTAGGATATGTAAGAGTTGATTGTCCTATACTTAAGGCTCACCCAAGCAAAGAGAATAGTGATGAGAAATTCAAGTTAAAAAAATATAAGGATAAGAAGTAGTTCCAATAGGCTTTATGGGCGGATTCTATATCAGACTCCTCTGAGACTGAAGCTGAGGAGGAGACAACAAACTTGTGCTTGATGACCGATAATCATCTTGGTTAGTCTAACCAAGAAGAGGTATGTGAACTAACCTATAATCAATTACTTGAAGTTTCTGAAAAAAAATTCATGTATCATATAGGAAACTTAAGAAATAACATGCTAGTTTGAAATTGGAGTTTTTACATTTGCAAAAAGTGCATGAAGATATTTTTAAAGATCACTCCACACTTGATAGTAATCACATGTCTTTACTTGATGAGTTTGATGCATTAAATAAAAAGCATATTGAATTAACTGACGCACATTATTCCTTAAGTCATCGCATGTTGAGTTAGAAAAAGAGTTTAAGAAGTTAGAAAAACTCAAAGCTTTTGAAAATGATAAACCAACTTTGCATGCATCATATAATTTTAAGAATAAGCATCACCACCCGAGTAAATTAGTAAATCTTTTTCCTAGAGTTAGATGTTTTTCATATGGCATGCTAGGAAAAATTTCACACACTTTCATTATTCACCGTAGTACACATTAGGTGTGGAGATCCAAATTGCATGATTCACAGCATAACACACATGCATCAATTTCTTCCTTCCATAAGATGAGACCCAAACCTTTTTGTGTTCCTAAATCTAACATTTGATAATTTTGCAGGCATGCTCTCACAAAAGGCCTCATGAGAGCACGTGGTATCTGGACAACAGAGGCTCATGACACATAATTACATGAATTTGTTGCTTAATAAATTCTGATTTATATATTTTTTGATATTTTGCTCGTTGTTATTTTCTTTTTTCTTTCTTGGTTTTGAGTGTTAATTTTTTTTTGCTATTATTTTATTATGTTCTCAGCTCTGATGTTCTTTTTGTTTTTCTTTTTGGTCATAGCTGAAATGATATGTTATGCCTTATTTTTGTTTCTGAAATTTATAGTCAATGTCTGACATCCCTAAATCAGTTAAAGGGAGAAACACCGCTGATCATTTCCCTTCCTCTAACCTCTTTTAACGATGTAATTTACTTTTCTAAATAAAAGTTTATCTAAAATTAACAACTGTACTTTGAAATTGAGATCTTTTTTTATTTTGCTACAGTAATCTATCTTATATATATAATGTTTAAAGTCTTTATATTTCTTTCAGACTTTTGTAATATTGTCATTATATTTATTATATGAATTTTACTCTATTTTAGGGTTCATTCTTCCTTATATTAGAGAGTGAGTTTTTCGTCTCTAATATATTGAAGATATACTCACAACTGAGAGTATTTAATAGTTTTAAAAGGGATCAAGCTTGCAAAATTTTTAAGGACATAAATTGAGCCAAAAAAAAAAAAAAAAACTGAAAAGATGCACAATGACCACAATAAAAAAATTAAAAGATACACAAAGTGTATCAAAAATCAAAAGATATGCAAAGTGTGCAAATCAATTGACAAGAGGCATAAAATGAGCCCACAAAAGATAAGCTTCTTTCTCTTTCAAACCTTTAAATTTTAGAAGAATTCATGAGTCAGTTGATATTTTCAAAGGCTTGATTTTGAATTTCATGATTGTGACAAATTACTTTGGTATATTATTCTATAAGATATTTTTCTAGAACCAAGTTTTGAACGGACCTCTTTTTCTTATCCAATTGGTTTTTCTGAGTTAGGTCTTTTGTTTTCATAAGACAATTTGCCCTGAGAGAAGTCCGTGCTAGGGCTATTCTACCATTTTTTGGATTTCGATGATGTTAACTCATTAATTCTTATAAATTTTTAATTCAATCACATGGAGAATTTATCATAAAAAAAACTTTTCTTTCATTCTTCTTTTTTATCTTTTGTTCTACTTTTCTTTTCTGGTTTCTTTTTTTTTGTGATGTCAAAAGTGGGAGTAGTGGGTAGTCTTTAAGTTGTTTTGTCATACTATTTTACTTCGGTTTATGTTTCATATAGTTTTGATTGTTTGCCATCATCAAAAAGGGGGAGATTATTGCGAATTTGGATTCAGAATTATAATTTTGATGATAGTAAACATTTTTCGTTACTTCTATTTCTGCCTTGGCTACTAAAGTTTTAAGTCTACAAGATCAAATTACAAATCAAACTAGCTTAAGATTGGGTAGATTAAGATTGAATAAGATTGTAATATACGTTAAGCGTATTTTACCTTTTCTTAAGTCCATTATAATATTGTAAGTCCTGATGCTAAGTAATGTTGAACACACACACACTTGGGGGAAAAATTCTGACTATTTTAGAGTTTTTTATTTCCAATTATGTTGTCCGGGACAATCCTAAATCATCATGGACAATCAGTTAAAAATAAAGACCCTTATTAGGGCATCCTAGTTAAGGTAACCACAATTAAGCAAATTATCCTAGATGATTTTATTATCGTCCGGGACGATAGGCTCAAATCAGAAAGAATCAACCACCATAACCTTTTAGGCATGTTTTATTTTTGGACATCGTCATGGATGATTCACTATAATTGTGCATAAATTAATTTGTTAATTAAGAGATACAATTAAGGTTTGATTGCTCGATCATATTTTCCTGGATGATCGCAGGATTGTCTAGGACGATCAGTTAAATAAACCTTAGTTCTTCCTGGATGACCTGAATGATGCTCTGGATGATATGTATTGATTTGAACTAATCGTCCTGGATGATCCAAAATTGTCCTAGTCAATTAAATTATTTTCCATTATCTAGACATCCATCCAGAGCGATGTTCTAGACGATATGTGACATTTTATACTAATCAGCCCGAACGATCAAGTTACTTTTTCATCATCCATATATCCATCCAGGGCGTTGTTCTAGACGATATTCGATAACTTGAACTAATCTTATAGGATGATATAATATCATCCTGGATGATTTGAATAAAGGAACCTTCTAATCGTCCAGACTCTCCCAAATCATCCTGGCTGATTTAGTTGAATTTGAACTGATTGTACATGATGATCGATCGATCATGTCGAACGATGTTTGATGATTAATTGCAAATTAGGGCAAATTTGAAGCCCTTCTTTATAAGATAACTTATTTTTTAAAGAGGAGATCTTTTGCTGCTGTCACGACCTGAGAGAGCCAAGAGGAGAGGGAGAGCAAGGGAGAGAGAGAGAGAATCTTATGAGGGGGAGTTTATGAGGGGTTTCACAAAGGTTGCTCTAAGAAAGGATATGAGTCATCTTCTCTAGTCGTTGTCCCTGGTTCCTTGGAGGTTTGAGAGAGGTCTACTTCAGCAATTGATCATGGTTCTTTACCTGCTTCAGGAGGAAGAAAAAGGAGTTGGGTTCTCTGCCTGCTTTAGGAGGAAGCAAAAAGAGTTGGGTTCTCTATGTGCTTCAGGAGGAAGCAAAAAAAGTTGAGTTCTCTACCTCACCGGGGTTTGTGGAAAGGAGTTTTTATATGGGCTTCTCTGCCTTGTTGTGGGGGCAAAAGGAGAGACAATGAGTTTAGTGCAATAGCCGAAGGAGAAGCTCAGGGGAGTGGATGTAGGTCAAGTTAACCAAACCACTATAAAATTTGGTGTGTTCTTTCTTATTATTTTTTGGCATTTAATTTCTACACTTTAATTTCTGTGGTGATCATTTGGTTATGTTTGTGATTTTGTTTAATTTTTTTTTAAATATTAATTCACCCCCCCCCCCCCTCTTGGATAGACTCGGGCTAGTTCACAAGGGCTTAACATCCGTGACAAACTTTCACCTTTAGTCTATACAAATTATCTAAACATTGACTATTATAGTGGGAATAAGCCATTGAATTCATTGAATACTATTGTCATTCCACCCTTCTTAGGTACATAGGAAATTGGACTCACCAAAACACTATCTGAATTGAGATAGATAATTCTAAGATATAGCCATTTAAGTATGTCTTTTTCGATAACTTCTTTCATAGTTGGGTTTAGTCTTCTTTGAGGATAAGCCTATTGGTATAGAATTAGCTTCCGTTAAAATCCTTCAAGCACTTCGCTAGAGTTTCTTTTGGATTAACTCTAAAATAATTTCTATTCTTTATAGGAGAGAATTTCATGGTTTTAAGAACTTCAATGGTCACCTCTTGATCTTAAACCATCATAGCTAATTCTCCTTCGTGAACATCAATCATAGCTATCCCTATTGCTAAGAAAAGTTTCCCAAAAAAAGGTATATCTCTATCCTCTTATATGTCTAAAATAATAAATTCAATAGGGAAAATAAACTTATCTATCTTAATAGGAACATCTTCTACCATTCTGTTAGGATAAGTAATGGATCTTTCAACCAGCTGAAGGATAATTGTGGTGGGTTGCACCTCTACTACATCCAATCTTTTGAAAATGGATAGGGGCATAATATATATGCTCGATCATAAATCACAAAAGGCTCTATCACAAAATGTATCTCATATTATCATTAAAATAGTGAAGCTACCTAAGTTTTTCAATATATCAAAAAGCTTTTTTTTTTTTTTTTGAATAAGAACATTATAGTTCTCAGTTAAAGCCATTGTTTCAAACTCTCGTAACTTCCTTTTCTTATTCAGAATTTCTTTCATGAATTTTGCGTAGGTGGGCTTCTACTCAAAGAATTCAGAGAAGGGTATACTGATGGTTAATTTCTTAAAAACTTCTAAGAACCTAGAGAATTACTTATCTAAATTTTTTTTATCAGCATTTGGGGAAAAGGTGGTCTTGGTCTCTCTGCAGCCTTTGTAATGGGTCTACAAATTTCTTGGATTCGTTTAGGTTGCTGAGTAGGAGGTTAAACATCTACAATTTCATCAGTACCTTTATCCTTTTTGGTTTATCTTTGTTTTTATAAGGAACTTCTAAATCTTTCCCACTCTTAACCTAGATATTATTGCATTTCTCTTCCAGTTTCTAATTATTGATCAAACTAACAAGTTGCCTTATATGATTTTCTATTGTTTTATAGGTTAAAAATTGTTCTTATAATTGAATTCCCTTGATCTTCCAGATGCGCCTCCCTATTCCCAAAATGATTATATTATTTGACTAAAGTGTAAGGAGTAATGCTACGATGCTCTAATTGCAGGCGATGCTACACAAACATGATCATGGCCTATAATAGGGATCATATAAATATTATGCTTATGTAATCCTATATTAACTCAAATCATGTCTAACGTTTTAGAAATTGTATCTACTTATGCATTCAAAATAGATAAATCATCTAATTCATACACACTACCTACTCTCTTAGCATTCAACCTACTAGAAGGCCACTAAAAAATATTTATAACCATTTCCTCTGTTAATTCATATGTTTTCTAAAATGGCTTAAACATTAGAGATCCTTCGTCTACTATATCTATGATTGATCTAAGAGATCCTACCAATCCAATATAAAAAGTCCGAATAACCAATCAATCAGGTAAAGTATAATAAGTGCATTTCCTTAAATCTCTTTGAACATTTATAAATTGACTCTCCCTCAAATCGGGCAAAAGAATTGTTATCTAAGTTTAGCATTTTTTGAAGGTGGTAAATACTTTGCCAGGAATTTATATGCCAATTCATTCCTAATGGCTATAGTTCTTGGAGCAAAGAATTTAACCACATCTTAGCTTTACCCCTTAGAGAAAATGGGAACAATATAAGTCTAATAGTATAAGCACTGATAGCATTATTCTTAAATATTGCATAGATTTCTAAAAAACTACCTAAGTATTTGTTGGGATCCTCAACAAGATTTCCCCCAAACTAGAAATTTTGAATAATTTGAATTATGATAGGTTTTAGTTCAATGTTATTGGCTTGGATTGTAGACCTATCTATACTATGATGGATTCCTTATACTAAAGGGTTACTTGCAAGAAACTTAGATAGTACTATAACAACAACATCAAGCCTTTGTCCCACCATGTGGGGTTAGCTACATGAATCCTTTTTTGCCATTGTGTCCTGTTTAACATCAAATTCTTATTTGAATCTAATAAATAAAGATCATTTTTAATATTTTTTAACCAAGTACTTTTAGGTTTACCTCTACCTTTCTGAACATAATTCAAATCTAATACCTCAACTTTCCTAACCGGTTAATCGGAAGGCCTCTGTTTAATGTAAGCAAACCATCTAAGCTGACACTATCGAATCTTGTCTTCCACTGGAGCTACTCTAGCCTTTTCACATATATGCTCATTTTGAATCTTATCTCTAAAGGTAAAGCCACTCATCTACCTAATAATCCTCATCTCTGCAACACTTAACTTAGTATTATTGTTCTCTTTTAATGGAGAACATTTAGCACCATAAGGCATTGTAGGTTTCACCACCATCTTATAGAATTTTCCCATAAGTTTGAGGGGGGCTTTTCTATCACACAATAAGCCTGATGCATTCCTGCAGTTCAAACATCCAACTTGAATTCTGCTGATAATATCCCCATCTATTCAACATCACTATGAACAATAGATCCAAGATATCTAAAATGTGTAATCTTATAAATGACTTGATCGCTTAAAGTCGCAATCCCCTCACTAGGTCTATTGCTACTAAAATTACACTCAATATATTCAATTTTATATCTACTCAAGTGAAAACATTTAGACTCTAAGGTTGACCTCCATAATTCAAGTTTACCTTTAGCTCCCTCTCAAGTCTTATCAATAAGAAGAATATCATCGACACAAAACATACACCAAGGTAAATCTTCTTACAAATGTCTAATGGGAACATCCAAGACTAAAGTAAAAAGATATGGACTTAAGGCTTATCCTTGATGTAATCCAACCAAAATAGGAAAATACTTGGTTAAACCACCTTGTGTTTGAACACAAGTAAAAGCTCCTACATACATATCTTTAATGATTTTAATTTTAAACCCATATACGAACCTACTTGAGGAGCATAAGCAATTATAATATTAACAATCTTAGCATCAACATCAATCTTTAAAGTAATAATTCTATCTCAAATTCTATTAATTTTTGTAACATTATCCTTCAAATTCTTATCTATAATCACACCTACATCATTTCTAGTATGACTCTTACCCGAATACCATAGTTTATATCCTGAACTATAAATCTCCTTAGCCTTCTCTCCAACCCATTTAGTTTCTTGAATACATATAATATTTATCTTCCTATTAATGATAATATATATTAATTCCATTAATTTTTCTACGAGGAAACCTATATTCCAAGTTCTTATCATAATTTTTATTTCATGGACTAGCTTCTTTGCCCAAATCCATCCTTGATGTGGGAGCCCTTGCCTATTTAACATTGCACCTAGGTGCCGGTGCAACAACCTTTGCACACTTATCACTATATTTAAGACATACAACACGTCGCTTCTAGGGGGCGCCCTAGCATTAACATAATTTTTTAAAGGATTCATGCATAATTATTTGACAAATCTTATGCTCCCTGTCAACTACCTAACACAACCATCTACTTTTCTCATCTAGGACTTGGGACCTGGCATTAACAGTGTTAAACTTATATACTAATATAAATAAAATATTTTAGACTAATGACCACAAAAAAAATTATTTTTTTATTGAGACTCTTAATTATAGATGTGGATTAGAGCATATGCATCTCTAAATCATTATCAAGCTTGTAAGAGTAAAATTTCATATTTTAAGGCCTTCTTATAATTTTATTATCTCCATAGGACTTAGAAGGTTTAATATCATCTGTCTAGGTATGCTAACATTTCATATAAATATTCCTATTTGTTCTAATATTCCTCCTTCGAGGCTGAACATCATAATAGATATTCACTATATATATGGCCATTGCATGCATTAAATGAAGAACATGATATATTGAAAACATCTATGAAAGAATTTAAAGAAAAAGAGTCTACATTAGTACTTCTTATGTGTTTACATCATTAGCTCAAAACTTAGAGATTTAGCCAGACGTGAATAACACACTCATATTCATTTCATTCATATAAAAAAGATATAGGAAAATGAATAAGATAAATATCACATGAAGGATTAATTGATTTTATTTACACTCCTTCCAATAATAGAATTACTTACACAATAGAGGTTAATATCTCCCAAAGGAAAGTATCTTACACTTCCCTAGCCTCCCTTAGAATTTACTCTAAGGGGGAGCTAGAGGAAGACACTACAAAGTATAAGACTCCATTAAATTGACAAAACTCTCAAACAAAACAACTACGATTATTGGGTGAACCGGTGCGTCCTTTAATTGCATCAACATGACTCTTCATTTTGAAAATTGCTTTACCATGAAAACGTTGAGCATCACGGAGGTAAAAGTGAAATCTTGCACTATGAAAATTTTATAATCAGCACTCTAGTGCTCATTTTCTTGAGAATCGAGTACTATGGTGCTACAGCACTGACCTTGGCTCCATCGGGGAGCTACATTATCCTTAAATTCTTGTGAGGCTAGTGTTATAATATTAAAAATTGCTGCTGAGATGTTGTAGATAGCATATGTCAACACTACGACAGTCATTCAATAATTATAAATTTTGGCTTTCACTTGAATAATTTCTACACAAATATAACTAAAATAACATATTTTTACTAAATTTTAACACAATAAATAGTATACAATTTACACTTAACATATAGGAAGAAGCCAAAGTTTCACATCATTAATACAAGATGTAGATGATGATAATTTATCATGCTCCCTGCTAATAAAGATGTATAACATTATTATTCTTAGAGTGATAATGATGAGGAGAATCATCAAGTTGATAATGAGGACGAATTTTCTTGAGATGCTTTTTAGCATATTTGCTTCCAAATGCTTAAAAACATTATTTCTTTTCTTATTTTTTTAGACACCTCATTTTGGATTACATTTTTTTATTAATAAGTTTTTTGTGTATTGATCCTACACCAAATTATTTCATGTATGATCTTTTAGATTGTAATATATTATATGTATACAAATAGATGATTATGTGCTTGGCTCTTAGGAAACATTATCAAGAAAAATTTTCTTTATTTTATAATGGATTAGTGCATCACACTAATGTTACTCTTGTATATTAGCCATATTTAAAAAAAAATTAATGGAAGATATTTCAATTTCTTTCTATTCAACTCCTTGAGTTGCTCAATACTTGAGAAAAGAAATCATCAAACATAGTTTAAGCATCATGAGATGATACACAAAAGAATGTGACAAATAAAATATCTTAAAAAAAATAAATTTTTAGTTTTCTAAATGAAACAAAAGTTTTAAAGTACTAGAAGATCATTTTTTAGTTATGGGATGATATCTAGATCTACTTATTAAAATAATACTTCAAAAGACACTAATTCAAAGGGTGCTTTTCTTTAGATTGTTATTGAGCTTATAGAGTTAGGAGATGGTACTCCATTTATAGTCAATGAATTGATTGAGATAAACTTAGGAATAAAGGTTGGCTCTTGACCTACCATCATCAACAAATTACTTTCATAGGGTTTATCTTATTAGATAATTGAAGTCTTGAAGGACTAACATGATTATTTTTCTTAGAGTTATTTCAAGATATCATGTTTACCTCCAAAAATAATTTTCTATTTATCACTTAATCTTGATATATCTCAAATCAAGCAAGAACCTTTGATGATGTGACCTAAAATGGAGAAATTGATTATTAAAGAAACCAATAATATAACTTATGCAAGTTTTATTTTTGAATTTTTATATCCTACATGGCTTCTTAATAATGTTTCTATTTATAAGAAAAACTCATAGATTTGAGTCTGCATCAATTTCATGGACTTGAATAAGGCATGACCAAAGGGTGAGTTCTCATTGCTTGTCCTTAAATTTTCAACATAACATCTATTAAGTCAAATTCTCTTTCACAGTTGAGTTATTCTGATAAAATAAGTTCAAGAGGGCCCATAATGATGAATTATTTGCTACTTTAAGAATCATAATAGGCATATACTTTTATAAGGTTGTGTTTTAAAATGAAAAATGCTAGGACAATATACCAATGCACTATAGCCTAGATCATTAATGTTCTCCTAAACTATATGGTTGATCATTATATAGATGACATCATCATCGAAAGCAAATTTATTGATAATCATGAAATGCATTTGAGAATTGCATTATGATGTACTAAGAAATACACATTAAAAATGAACCTTTTAAAGTGTGCTTTCATAGATTCTTCAAAAAGTTATTGGGATTCTTTTTTTTTTTTTTATAAATGTTTCATAATCAACCCTATGAAAATTAATACTATAATAAAAAAGGAAAAACAAAAAAGTTGACATTGTTGAGATCATGACAGACATGGCTTTTGGAGCATTTCATCTCCAATATTTTTTATATATGTCATCCATTTGTAATATTAAGAAAGAAACAAACTCTAATTTGTATTAAATAAGTCTTTCTAGGAAGTTGTTGATAACAATCTAAACCATATGTAAAACCTTTTATTTGTAACATTACCAATGTTATGGAAGCCTTTAATTGTTCATTTAGTAACCATTGGTAAGATGGTAGGAACTTTACTAACTTAATTTAATGAACAAGAAAAAAGATAAAAGTAGTGAGCTATCTCGATGATAAGTTTATATGTGCTAAAATAAGAATATATCTTATCAAGAAACATCATGTCACGCCCCATAATCTAATTTTGAATAATTCCTTTTTTTATCTTTTATAATATGACAACTAGAGCCATCTAATTTTATTTATCAGTAATAAAATCATATATCAGCAAAAATATATTTTATTAATCAAAACATCTGTATTAATCTATATTTATTGACTAAAAAATCATATATAATTCCCAATAATTATGCAATCACAATTTATCCTTTCATTCTCGAGGATAAAGGAATAATTAAAATAAAAGGAATTGAACCTAAGAAGTTCTGATTAACCTCACACTTTTGAACCTCTTCCCTAACTAGAAATCACTTCAATAACATATAATGAGCTAAATAACCCAGCAGGTCACTAACATCCTATAACAAAATTAAAAAAAAAACATTAAAAAAGAAGATGCATAATTTCAATTAATCATATAATTTGGAAATAGTGTATAAATAATAAAACTCATATATAGTAGAAATAGAGTCTATAAATAGCAAAACAAGATAATTAGGAAGCTAGTAAAGCAATATAGTGGGGAAATCAGAAAACTAGTATGGGTCTCGAATCAAAAAAGCAATCATCATATCTATACTTTCAATTAGAAAAATAATAATATAAAGTGATAAAACTAAAGCATAAATAAAGAACAGTCAAATTCATATCAATATAGTAAAATCTTATAACAATGTATATATGTTATCCAATTAGTCTATATTAGTATCCTATTGATATCTTATTTACATGCTTCATAAATCACATGCTTAGTATGTCATATGCTTTGTATCGGTAATCAATATAATGATTCAATAATGGTAATCATTCAGAAATAGAATAGGTGTTCATATTAGTACCAATAAATCTAGTGGCATTAATAATAAATTAATACTATAACAGTTATCTATATAGTGATAGTAAATAAAAAAATAATTTGTATAATAATAATGAATCCATAACATGTATGTTAGTAGTCACACTAAATAAGTAAGAAGTCATAGCTATCATAGTATTTTTAGTAGTCGATAATCACTAATTAGTAACTATTTGATTAATAAACAAAGTTGTCACTTTTTGCCCGTTGTCATAATAATAACTCCTTATAACTCTCAATCATTATATCATGTGAACCAATAGAGGATAACACCCAACCATAATATTTAGAGAAAAGCCAGTTATCCTATACAAGTTAATCAATCTTTAATCAATGGGTCCACCAATCTTTACTTGTCTTTTACACATATTAAAATAAAAGCAATAATTACTTGGTAATACCCAGTTACATATTCATTTCTATTCTTATTGCCTGTATTAACAACATGCACTTAATATACATACTGAGTAAAAAATGCATAGTTTCAAAACATAGCCAAATTATTAAGGATTTTATAAAATATTATTGCAAGACTTGAATTATGCTACATCATTATTTTCTAGAGTCAAGAATAATTTCTGTTCAATTTAAGTTGTCAGTTCTTCGAATACTATCAATTTTGGTGCAAACAAACTCCCCTTAACTACCACGGACAACTTTATCATCAACCCTATTTGATAATCTTTCATTATATCCTCTTGATCCCGTAGTCCTCTATCCTCTAATATGCCTAGACTATCCTACTTTTAAACTAGTTCTTCCTCTTTATGGTCAACCCATTGCCTTGTATTCATCCTATATATATAAAAAACTTTAGCATGTTAAAAGGTAGCACTGACCTGCATATCGTCTTCCACAATGAACACATTCTCTATAGGTTTTGGTAGATACTATCAATCCAAATCCCCTTAAATCACTATATCTACTTTTTTATCACTAGCACTAACTCTATGCCTGCTTAATTCCTCTATAGTTCTTCTACCTACATGATATATGGAGCCCACATCATACCTTCATAAAGGTACTACCAAGTCAATCTCTATCAGTTTGGCCCTCTCCACCAACTCAAAAAATTCTTGAATCTTCAGAGACACTAATGGATGTATCAACTCCCTTTTTAATTCTTGTAGAAACATGTAGCACGTTTTTTAGTGGAGACGATCAAATGGGGAGAATATATAGCAAGTTTATTAAACTCAACTTCATACAACATCACAATATTCCATCCCTACTCCAATCTAATGAAAGCTTCTTGCATTTGTCACTGTGTTGATGGAGGTATAAACCACATCTTGAGCACTATAGTGAATTCTTCGTAAGTGATCTCAGTAATGGTCTTTCCCCAAAATTTGTCTTTACTACTCAATCCACCATCCCTCAAACTCTCCTTAAAAAAGAGAGCAAATTTTATTATTTTATTCTTTGAAGACTACATCCTATCAAAGATATTCTCTATCCTTGATAGCTAGTCTTTTACAGTTTATGGTTCGATAACTCCTTTGAATAGTGGGACCTTCAGTTTATAGAATATCTATAAGTGCTTGTCTCCCTCCTCTTCCTTGATGCCTAATGAGTTACTATGTGTATCACTTATTACCTATGCTAGAAAACTAGCAAATTGTATAATATTGTTTGATAACACCAGAGCTATATTATGTTGCTCATTTGGAGCATCTTTCTAAGTAGGGGTGTCAATTCAGGTCGACGGGTCGGGTTCGAGTCAAACCCAAGTTGAACAGATTCTAAATGGGTCAACTCAAACCCAACCCATTTTTGTAAACAGGTCGGCTATCTTAACCCAGACCCGACCTGCGCCGGTTGGCATGTTGACACGAACCAACCAGGCAATGGCAGCAGAAGCAGCGGCAACATGAGTAGCAGTAGACCAGCGGGCAGTCAGCATGCATTGCGATAGAACCCAAAGCTGAAGTAGGCACAGAGGGCTGGCACACGAGAAGTGAAGCCGAAGCGACGAAGCGGGTAATGTGGTTCTGGCAAGTGGCAATGCGGGTAGCCGGACAGCGGGGCAGTGATGCGGGAAGCCTAAAAGCGGGCAACACGCTGGAAGCCTGGCACGCGTCGTGATAGATAATGCAATTATGGCAAGTGGCAATGTGGGTAGTCGGTCAGGGATGTGGGCAGCCGGGCAGGGGTTATTTTTGGGTCATTTTAGGGTTCCCGGTTAACCCGAACTCGACCCAATTTTTGAAACCTGTCAGTTTATTGAACCTGAACCCGATCCATTTCACAAATGGGTTGACCCGAACCTGAATTTTTTCAGGTCGGATCTGGGTTGGGTTTAGGGTTTGGTCAAAAATTGACACCCTAATTTCTAAGGAAGATCCTTTGTAGTTGGTGAACTACTGAATAATCCACACATGTAATCAATCAATTATATATGTATAATAATGCACCTTAATCTATCCAATCTTTAACCTGACTCATAATTAATTTATATTTCTATAGTAAAAATTCTGTTCTTCCAACAACTATACTTAGATACTAAAATTTGTCACGCCTTCGAATCTAATTTGGAAGATTTCTTTATTAGATGACAACTAGAGCTATCTACTTTCATTTATTAGTAATAAACTATATATTAGCAAAATAAATTTTATTAATCAAAACATCAATATACATCTATATTCATTGATCTAAAACTCATATATAATACTCATGAATCATACAACATAATATATTCATACATTCCCGAGTACAAAAGAATAACTAAAACAAAAGGAATTGAACCTAAGAAATCTTGATTGGCCTCACACTTTTGAACCTCTTCTCTGATAAGAAATCATTTAAACCATATATAATGAGCTAAACAACTCAATATGTCACTAAAATCCTTTAACATAATTCAAAATATGGTAAACAAGTAGTATGTATGCGGTTAGTAAATTGATAACAGTGATAATCATATGATTAGGATTCATTGCAATATAAACTATAAATAATATAATACAAAAGCTAGTAAAATAGTACAGTGGGGAAATAAGTAAACCTGTATGGGTCTCAAATCAATAAGTTAGTGATCATATCAGTGCTATAAATGAGCAAGCATTCATATAAAGTATTAAAACTAAAGCATCAATAAATTACTTTAAAACTCATATCAATGCTGTAAAATCTTTTAATGATATACACATACTATCCAGTTAGCTTATATCAGTATCATATTGGAATTCTAATCACACGCTCACTTTATTTTATGCTAAATATGTTAGATGCTCAAAATTAATAATCAATAAACTAAATAAATAATAGTAATAATTTAATAATAATATTAATGTTCATATTAGTACCAATAAATCTAGTGGCAGTAATGAAAAATCAATGTTATAATAGTAATCCATATAATGATAATAAGTTTAATAATAATCCATATTATAATAATGAATCTATAATATATATTTTAGTAATCACACTAAATAAGTAAGAAGCCCTGGCTATCATGGTATTTTTCAGTACTCAATAATTAATAATTAGTAACCATTTGCTCAATAAATAATGTTACAATCTTTGCCCATCGGCACAGTAATAACTCCTTATAACTACTAATGGTTGTACCATTATATCATATGAATCAGTAGAGAATAACACTCAACAATAATATTTAATGGAAAGCCATATGTCCACCATCCTATGCAGGTCAATCAATCTTCAACCAATGGGTCAATCAGTTTTCACTTGTCTTATATACTCATTATAGTAAAAGTAATAGTGAACAACTATTACGCAAGCACATACTCATTTCCATTGTTAATGCTTGTATTAATCATTTGCTCTTAATAAAGTCCTATAGAGTAAAAATGCATAGTTTAAAAATATAACAAAATTACCATGGATCATATAAAACATCATTTCAATAATTTTATCATACAAAACACTATTTTTCAAAGTCCAAATTATTTTTTGTTCGATTAAAAAGGAACACATTCCAAAATACTAGGAATAAAATTTTTAAAAAATATTCAAAATGTTTATAATCTTGATCATTATAACGTATAAAATTTTACATGGTAAAATTTTTACGAGTGTAAAATTATTTATATCTTTTTATAATGGAAATATAAATTTAATATGAAAATCTATAAAACTCTTAAATTTTTAAAAATTGAGATAGGTGTAATGCGACCAATCTTAATCTAACTAAGTTTCTCAACTAGCCCGATGACTAAAAATGGCCAAAAGCTACTAAAAATTGACTTTCTCTCTATAAAATGACTCAAAATCCATATCTCACCGCTTCGGCTAGCATGGAATTCAAATGAGTTAAAATATTGGATTTATTTTTTATTTAAAGTGTTGTTAGTCAACTAGCATTGCATTGCTACAACCTAGGTCTGCTATTAACTATATTTTCATATGAGGTCAACTTAATCTACAAACCCACCCTTGATTTCAATCCTATGGTTAATAATCATATATTCCTCAATTAACACTTTAATCAGCTTCAATCTTTTATTCAATCAATATTTCAACTAACTTTAATCATCTCTATAATCAAATTTCATCCATACATGAATCAATCATCTTCATCCAATCAATCATCAATTAGACGTCAATCTACTTCCAATTATACATCAATCATTCAATCTACAATCAATAAACCACCTTCTATAATCAATAATCATTTAACAAAATCACTAAACTATAATCATCTAGACAATTGCAATCCTGCACAATAATCAGGTAGCTAAGTGCATTGACTCCTTAATTTAAGTCATGACCCAAGTCAGTTCACTAAGATATACATAGATAAAACCACTCATCTTTAACTCCTTGAACAAGTGATAGGCTCAATTGGCCAGTTGAGCTAGCTCAAGTCAGCCCAATTGATCATCTAACCCAATAACCTCCAATTAAACTCTAGTTTATCTCTGATCTTCACCAAACCTTTATGAACATCACTCCTAGTGGATTAGACATGCATGGTCACACTGACCTAGTCCATAGTTGACTTGGTTAACTTAATCCAAGTTTAGTCAGATCAGACCAATTTGGACCAGTTCATTGCTTATATTCATTTTAAAGCTATCAAACTGTCAAAACCACTTCATTATGTGGTTTAAGGGCATTCAAACTCATTATGAGTAAAATCATAATATGTTTAACAATGTCAACACATTAAAATTGGTCAAATCCAGTAATACACCCAACTATAGTTCACTACTTCAAACATATTCAACCTCATCCTACCAACATTCAAACCTTTCTCAAGAGTCAATTCCAATTGATTTGACCACTAATAGATCAAATAGTCAAAAAAATTCAAAGGAGGCCTGCAGGATCAACCTTATCTTCAAACCTCATATGTAAAGCGTAAAAACCCTAGCTATTCACCTTAGTAGTAAGCGAACTATGCCTATATTCCATCTCAATAACCCTTGAATATGTTGATTGGTCAATGCTCTTAAAATAGCTCATTTAATCTATTTTAAACCCCTCCAAATATTTAAATCTATTACAAAACCTTTATGAACCTCAGCCCAGCTGATCCTGACAATCTATTTTCCCTCAGGTGGTCCCCTCCCATATAGAATGAATTAGGGTTATTTTCACCAAAATAGCTTTCCTCCCTTTTTTTTTGGTTAAAACCCTCAGATGGACCTACACATTAAATAAAAAAGAATGTACAAGGTCCTTAAGAGGGACCTTCAGCTCTCTACTGCTCCAAAGAGCTATAAAACAAAGAAAAGTAAAATATATGAGCCAAAAGTCCCTTCTATAAAAAATATAAAAAAAAAACTAGAAACATTTGAGGGATGCTAGAAGCGAACACCCAAAAAAGAAACATTAAAAAAAAAAATAATGCACACAATCTTCCTACAAATAGATAATCACATCTAGGAGACAATCGACCTGCTCAACAATAATGCTACAAAATAAAATACTATTGCATACGAAAGTGTAAGAGCATAATATTAGCATAAACAAAATAAAAGTCACATAAGAAGAATAATTATAATAAGGACATTTTAATTGATTTAACAAACCTTTGTTAAAATTTAAAATAACAACCCAAAACTTACCCTTGTACCTTATGAAAGGCTTATGAATGCAAAAAGGATATAGTAAATAGTTTGCCTAGGAAGCATATATAGAAAGGACTTATACCTTAAAAAGATAAGGTTGGAAAGGAGAGAACACAACAACAAGAGGTTAGAAGTAACAAGCAGTCCAATACGCTTCATCAAAAAAAGACATGGCATAATAACGCAGAGGCTCAAAACAACAACAAAACTTTTGGTCCTAACATAATCAGAGAAAACATCACAAAATATAGTAGATAAAGAGTAGCACCAACCGAAAAAAATGAGGCACAACAAGCAATACTGAAAAAAAAAGACAAGCTACCAAATAAGTAATGCCCAGACCAACTCCACCTCCATCCGCAACACAACATAAGGCTCTTATGCCATACAAATCCTCCAGTTGAAAGAGGCATTACAGAGAGAATTCAGCTCATTTATCCGCAAGAAAAACAAAAAATTAAGAGGTAACTAATAAAGAAAGAAAATCTAATAGCCCAACAAATTTCATACAGAATTATTCCAATAATACAAATGATGCCAGCTCAACACATAAACAATAATTAGACAACTATTCTCTAACTTAATAGTGATATACACCTTATCAAAATAGGATAAACAAAAAAATCCAAAACTGTAAACCCCAATTTTCATGAATCAAATACGTGCAGGTGGTTATAATACAATAAAACCCCACTTTACTAACCATGTCCATATGTAAAGTAGGAATAAAACCCCTCAGCCCTAGATACCAATCACTCGTATAGAAATTACAAACTAGAACACTAGTAGCACAAAAAAATAAACAATCAACAGGGCAGAGAATATTAGGGGAATAAAAGTTACAATAATTCTAATAATTAATGCTAAGATGAATCCAAAATTGAGCAATATAACAGGTAAGAAGGGATTGGCCACACAAGCTCAAAATAGTAGTACCTGGAAAGTCATCAAGATAAAACCCAAGTGCCACTCTAATCTAAATCCAGACCTTGAATAAACCAAGGGAATAGATCAAGTAGCACTTTGAGAAAGAATAAATACCAGCCACTGAGCAATAAAACCTCACCCAAGAAACCAAGAGATGTAAATACAAACTAAAATAAAGAAATACACAACTAGCAATCTTTCTGATGGAAGGATAATCCATAGAGGAGGTGCACCTAGGAAAACTCATAGCCATGCCACAAAAGATAGATATTCAACCTAATATAGATAAAACCACAGTAAGATAACCCAAGATACTTAACCCAGGTAATAGATGAGCTGCACAAGGGTTTAAAATCTATAATAAGAAATGTATAATCATAGCTTGGAAATAGGCCAAAACACATAACTTGAAAATGGGAAAAAATTAACCAAAATGAACAAAATAAAAGAAGATCCAAAAGACAAAACCAGTAACCAACAAAGACATTATTCATGACAGAAATAAGAGGAGTCAAAAGGACTGCATGCCCAAATAGAACAAAAGAATAATTTCTAATAATGGATAAACCAATTTTATCCATGTTGGTGGAATTTTGGAAAACAGGTTTTGAAAATATTAGTTTTCTTTGAGAATTTTGAAATTGAGATTTAATTCTAATTCTAAAAGTCGAATCAACTCGTTCGGAAAGGTATATCACCCCGAAAGGTGAAAATAAAATTCTACAACGGTGTTCAGGCTTAGAATTATGTAATTCATCTTGAATATCACGGCTAGATTCTAAAGAGAACTCGACAGGCCCCGAGGGGATGAGGTAGAGTTCAACTAAATAATCTAGTTAGGATATTCAAAGAGTATGATTGCCGAATTCATATCCAAAGCCTTATCAAAGAAGGATGTATCTCCCCAAAGGGAGGTATCACCTTTCAATGATAATTCTTCTAATATGATAACGACAATCATTTTTGACTTTTCCCAAAGAAATCTAAGAGGGTTTTAAAAAAAAATTAGTTTTGAAATCAGGTGTGTGGGGTTCCAAATCTCCTACGAGCGCAAGCCCTCGTAGTTAATTACATCTTAGGGAGACAGAGTCCCCTACGAAAACACTCGATTAAAATAAGAATGAAATTTTGTTAGATTTTCTAGGAGTGATATAAAAAAAATTGAATAGAATCTTTTGGAAAATCAAAGGGGAGTGGATCAAAATTGAACAGTTATTAACAGGATCAAAGGAATAGAGGTAGGGGACACTTTGAGATTACAGAACCATCCGGAAGTGTCCCAACTTAATCTAAGTGTTGGGCTTTCCATTTTAGGATTGAAAGGAAATTTAATTTGATTTGAGCATTTTATTAGAAATTTGGGATTATATTCCCGAAATTTGGGGTCTTATAATCAAAGATCTGCCCCGGATCCTAAATTTATTTTGGACACTGGACCACAGTCGTCCAATCCTAACTACTGCAGTGCAAAACCTGGACTTACCCCCGGCCTGGATTGGGGAGCTAGCTAACCACCTAGTCGATTTAAAAGAGATGAGTCCGGTATTTTATGAAAGAGTGGTAGGGATGTTGTACTTAAAGTTTTGGAGAGTTGGGGCCGACATCTAGAAATTTTCCTAATTGGCCCCTTTGACTTATGTTGGGTGCAAAATGCTAAGGACTATGAAATTAAAATTTTGACTCTTTTAATTTATTTCTAATGCAATGCATGCTAGTCAACAACCTTAAATCAAATATGCTTGAAATTTTAAAAACAGTCTTACAAAATAATTTTTTAGAAGACTGGGCTTCCCCAGGTCCGGCACCTCGTCCTCATAGGTAAGACTATCCGGACTCTACCCGCAGGTGGGGAAGGGTCTAAAACAAGGGAAGAGTAATGCAGTAATATGCATGCGACCCCGGGGTCGAACCTCGGCTAATTCCCTAGATTCGTTATCTTTCTATGTTATTTAGACTCACTAAAATTTTAAACTTTTAAAGTTATGAGTATAAAACTTTCACACCCTCACGAGTCTCACGTATCCAGGCGAAAATAAAAGCGGCACACAATCGCCAAAAAACTAGGAAAAGCAAGCAATCCTAAAGGCAATCAATTCATCACATCAAATATTAACTAATTAATAAATGTCCATAGGCAAAGTTGCCCTGCTTATTACAAACCAGAGTTTTGCAGAAAGTAAAGTGGCCAGCACCACTGACAACAACCCGGATTTTAAGCCTAATAATGACGCAAGTAATTTTGAGTGGGATACTCTCAATCTTCAAGTCTTCAGTCTTGCCCTTCTTTGGACTCCTTTCCTTCAAACTCCTTGGATTCTTTGCAACGAACTACCCAAATGGATAAGAGGGCACCTCCCCCTTAAGGGGGAAGGCCACTCTTTCCTCTTTGAATATAAGAGAAGTGTGATCCAAATTTGGATCTCCAAATGGAAGAAGGAATTTTTCCCAAAAGGGCATCCTTTCCTCTTTGGAATCCAAGCTTTGGATCTATGTATCCCATCTCAAAATTAACTTTCACAACACTTGACAATTATACAAATTACATTTACATCAAAAATAAAATCTAGACTCACCTGCAGGGTTATCCTAAGCAGTTAATAAATAAAAATCAATTACTCCCAAGTAGTTATATATGTGCAAAAAGGAAGTAAAACACACTGGCCACACTCTTTTTATTTGGGGGCTTTAACAGCTGAAGCATCTGTGCAAGCATTTATAACAATTGACATTTATTATTAACTTAGCCCCCCTTTTTATTGCCCTGCATGAGCGTGGCCACCTGCAGAAAACTATGTGAACATCCAGATCGTATCTAACCTAAGGGTAATCTTGTCGCCAAACACATCAATCCATCCACAGAGTGCAGAAAAGTGAGTAGACATAGCAAAGCAATTTCATCCACAACATGCAGTGAAAACCACAAAACATCCGGCACACAGCAGTAAAGTAAACACCGGCCTAACCTAGATCTAGAGTTGGTTGTCCTAGCACATCATCTAAAGTGTGTGTAGAAGGTCGTGCGGCAGGGATAGATCCTAAGGTGGGTGATTAGTTAAAGTTATCTAAAGTTTTGGATTTGTTAAGGCCTAAAAAGGGATTTAGATTAAAATTTAAGTATTAATAGATTAAGAATTTTAATTAAACATATTTTAAAAGTTAATTGATTGCTACCTTTGTTTCACACCGAGACTGTGAAGTTTATTTCACCTTCTTTGGGGCTGAGCTAACAGCCTCGTAGGCCTGGGTTACCTAGTAGCAATCGGGGTTGATTAAGTTATTTTAAATAGGTTGGAATTAAAGGAGTAAATTAATATTAGGTGAATTAATTACTGATTTTAATGGGTTGGTTGAAAATTTTAATGACCTATTAAAAGGATTTTAGAGGTTAGAAAAATTTATGGGTTTTAAAGGATTATCTGGATACATTAACTAAGAGATAAAAACTTGACTTTTAAGATTAACGTTAATCTTAAGAGTTTCAGATTTTTAATAAATACTAGACCTAATTATGAGTTGTTAGACATGTGGTACACTCAATTTGGAGTTTTCTAAGAAAAGTTATGATTTTTAGAAGTTCTGTCCTGTTTTGACCTAAGGTCACCTAAGATGTTGATTTCTTGGTTTTAATTAAATTATGGAGGTTTAAAGTTTTAAGGAATGATAGATTCTAATTGAAGTCATTAACCACTAAGTTGATTAATCAAAATTTTCCTATAATTAACAGTGAATTTTAAAAATTTTACACATTCGTAGGGATTATTAAATTACTACGACTAAGGGGTCTGCTTAAGGGTTTGAACCCAAATGAGCCCTAAACTCCTTGGGATCAATTCCAAAGGTCATAAGTGACCCAAGGACAGATTAACAAGTGTTTAGAGCCCTTTTGGAATTTTTTTGGATTTTTAAGATTAATCAAAATTGGTTAAACCCTAATTACCTAAGGATTAAGCTAGGACAAATCTAGGAACCAATTTGAGAGGGTTTCAATTCTTATTGGATAAGGGATTAATTAAAGACAATTAAGGACATTTTAATGGATTTTACAAGCTAAGGATGGTTCATTATCAATTAATCAGGGTTAAGGCCATTTTTAAGAAGGATTTTTGAGGCTCCTTATTGGGGGAACCAAATGAACTCCAAATTTGATGAAATTTGGACCATAGGATCACCTGACCCTAAGGACTAAACCCACAAAATTTGAGATCAAATTGAGTACTCTAAGGTGGTTAACCAAACCACCCAAGGTGAGCTCTAAGTCACCTTCAGATCACTATGGGGGTCTATCCTAGGCTTGGATTGGGGACAAATCAATGGCTTTACACTTCTCATCCTACACATCATCAGCACACCAAAAATCACACCCTAAATCCCATTAGATAGGTTTATATCCCCTTTTGAATTTAAGGGTCAAACCATGACCCTTAAACTTAAAAATTAGGGAAAATACCCTTGAACAACTTAAAATAGGGAGATAAAATTTGGACATGTTAGAAACATGTCCAATTTCAATATCCCAAAATTCCAGACCTGGTGGACATGTATTTAAAAAGTAATTAAAGAAAAACATAAAATTCTCAAATTAAAATTAAGCCTAAGACTGATCTAACTAGAATCTGGAACCATACGGCTTTTATAGAGCTCCCTGAGACCTTTCCAATGAGCCTAAGAACACCTTATTTGGACAAGTGTGCAAGGAGTTATTAATTTTTGAAGTTCCCTTGAATTTTGGATTTATTAATCCGACAATTACACAGTCAGCAACCGTTGACACGCGCCGCGCGTGGATTCGCCAGGCAATGATTGGCACTAATGATTAACGGCCTTGTTAACCACAGCCGTTGGATGGCGGATCGAACGGCTGGGATTAACAACACTCCGATACCGCGGGATTTAATCCGAGCCGTTGATCGAGATCAACAGCTGGGATTTCGGGTTGATCCAAATCTGATCGGTTCGGGTCGATTTGGGCTCAACCTAGGTAAGGCCAGATCTTGGGCTTGAGGTGGGAAGTGGGTCTGGGTCAGGTGCACCCAATACAAGTGGCAATTGGGTCCAATTTGACTTGAGCTGGAAGATGGCTCGGGTCCAAGTGTTTTTTGGTTAATTTGGGTTAGCCTAACTCTTGACCCAAGTTAGCCCAAGGCATGGGCTGGCTGGAGGAAGTGTATTGGACCTAAGGCCACCTAGGAGAGGTGTTGATCAAGTTCAATTGGGCTTAGGTTGAGAGTTGGCCCAATCGCAAGTGATTTTGGGCACTTTGGGTTAGCCTAACTCTTGACCCAAGTAAGCCCAGGGGTTGGGCTGGTCAAGGAATGTGTATTGAGTTAATGGGAACTCAATGGCACCTTGATTTGAATTCAATTTGATTAAGATCAAAAGATGGCTCAAGGGAAGCCTCTCTTTGGTCACTTGGGTCAAGCTATATGGCTAACCCAAGTAAGCCCAAGGCTTGGGTCTCCAAGAGGGGTCTCTTGGGTATCCAAGGGGTCATCCCATGCATTCAAAGGACTTGGTTCAAAAATTTGAAAAAGGAGGGGTGTATGGTTTAATGGGTCAAACCTGGTTGACTTGGTCAACCAAGTTGACCCAAGGTCTAAGTTTGAGTTCAACAAGTTGGGTTTGATATTTGAAATTCATTGAAAGTGGTTTCAAAGAGTTTGGAATTGATTTGAGTTGAAATGGGCATTTGAAATCCCATAAGGGTATTTTGATCAATCTTGACCCATTGGTCAACTAGGATAAAAAATGGGTCTGAAAAAAATGCAGTTTACTGCTCAATAGGTTGCAATCAAGGGTTTAGAAGTGATTGAAGGTTTTGATAAAGGCTTCAAGATCAAACTCTTCAAGGGGTTAGGTCCAGTGGCATAGGCTGTAAATATTTGAAGGTTTTACAGCCTTTGGATTTTAATTCAAATTATGGGGTTAGAGACCTCAGAATGGGCTCAAAATTGGAGGGTAGTCCCTAGAGACATGTCTTATCACTTTGTAAGTGATAGACCCTGAATCAGAGGCTATTTGACTGGATTTTGAAATGTTTAAACAAATCTTTGTAAAAGGTCCTTAGGACAGGGCCTTAAGACTTTGGATTTGAGTCTGGATTTCTGGATTTGGATTGGATCTTAAGTTTGAATGATTGGAGTATCCAAATCATCTACAATCATGTGGTGTTTGTTATTGAATGGATAGGGTCAAGGCTAGATCAAAGGTGGAATCAAAGTCTAAGTTGAAATTTGGATTCTCAAGTGGATTGATTCAAAATTTGGGTATATTTAAAATTTGAATTAATTGGGATTTGAGTTGAATGAAGCTTGAGATTCAAATTAATCAATGGTAGGAATTAAATTGAAGTTGGAGTTGATCAAAGGTAGGAATTGTTTTGAGGTTGAAGTTGATCAAGGGTAGGGATTGATTTGAGTCTAGATTGATCCTAAGAACTAGAGGGGTTCTAAGATCTAGGGTCTAAGGGAATCCTAGGCTCTATAATGGATCCTAAGGTCTGGCTCTAGGAAAGGACCTTAAGATCTAGAGTAGATCCTGGGATTTAGAATTAATCTGGGGTTTGGAAGGGCCTTAGTGACCTCATACAAAAATGAGGTCAACAAATGGACCCCCAATGTGTGTGGTAGGAGGAACTTCTGCTGCACACATTGGCGTTGACCGAATAGAAATAGAATATTAAAAGTGTAGGGGAGGGGATCTCCCAACCTCAGGTCTACAGGATGCTAATGAAAGGCTTACACCTATTAGACAAGGAAATTGGAGAAACCAAGGTAGGGAATACCTAACCTTGGGTCTAAGGAAGGGTATCACCCAACCTTAGGCCTATAGGATGCTGATAAAAGACTTACTCCAAATAGGCAAATTAACTGGCAAACTAGGATGGTGCCACAAAGTGCGTACTCCACCACTAGCGAATGGTCATGTGGGGAGGAAACTTGCTCCACACGGAGGACCGAAACTGGCAAACTAGGATGGTGCCACGGAGGGCGTACTCCACCACTAGAGAATGGTCATGTGGGGAGCAAACTTGCTCCACACAGAGGACCGAAACTGACAAACTAGGATGGTACCACGGAGGGCATACTCCACCACTAGCGAATGGTCATATGGGGAGAAAACTTGCTCCACACAGAGGACCGAAACTGAAAAACTAGGATGGTGCCACGGAGGGTGTACTCCACCACTAGTGAATGGTCATGTGAGGAGGAAACTTGCTCCACACAGAGGACCGAAACTGGCAAACTAGGATGGTGCCACGGAGGGCATACTCCACCACTAGCGAATGGTCATGTGGGGAGGAAACTTACTCCATACAGAGGACCGAAACTGGAAAACTAGGATGGTGCCACGGAGGGCGTACTCCACCACTAGTGAGTGGTCATGTGGGGAGGAAACTTTCTCCACACAGAGGACCGAAACTGGCAAACTAGGATGGCGCCACGGAGGGCGTAATCCACCACTAGTGAATGGTCATGTGGGGAGGAAACTTGCTCCACACAGAGGACCGAAACTGGCAAACTAGGATGGTGCCACAGAGGGCGTACTCCACCACTAGAGAATGGTCTTGTGGGGAGGAAACTTGCTCCACACAGAGGACCGAAACTGGCAAACTAGGATGGTGCCACGGAGGGCGTACTTCACCACCAGCGAATGGTCATGTGGGGAGGAAACTTGCTCCACACAGAGGACCGAAACTGGCAAACTAGGATGGTGCCACGGAGGGCGTACTCCACCACTAGCGAATGGTCATGTGGGGAGGAAACTTGCTCCACACAGAGGACCGAAACTGGCAAACTAGGATGGTATCACGGAGGGCGTACTCCACCACTAGCGAATGGTCATGTGGGGAGGAAACTTGCTCCACACAGAGGACCGAAACTGACAAACTAGGATGGTGCCATAGAGGGCGTACTCCACCACTAGCGAATGGTGCAATCCTAAGGGAGGGAACGATCAGACCCTAAGGAGAAGGCAAAAAAGCGTTAAAAGTATAGAAATTTAAAAAGGAAAGAACTGGGTTGCGAATCAAGAAGAAAATTTTATTAATTGATAAAACGAGCTACATCAAGCATAGTATTTCTTAAGGAAACGCCCATTAACAGGTAGCATTGGGTGATTTCCTTTACAATCTACTAACTGATACGAGCCTCCTTCATAGACAGTCTCTATGATGAAGGGTCCTTCCCAAGTGAGTTCAAATTTGCCTCCCAACTTTCGATGGGTAAGATAGGCCTCCGAAGGACCAACACCAAGTCTCCTGCTTGGAAGGTCCTAGGTCGCACTAGCTTATCATGGGCTTGAACCATACGGGACTTATATAACTCTAAACTTTGTTGAGCTTGGAGACGTCGCTCTTCAAGGCCTTCAAGTTCTTCTAATCACAGTTTTGCATTTTGTTCATTTGTAATTTGATTCTGAACTGCAATCCTTAGCGAAGGGATTTGTATTTCCAAGGGTAGAACGACCTCAGATCCATACACTAGTGCAAACGGGGTGGATTGGGTCGGAGTTCTATAAGTGGTACGATAAGCCCACAAAGCTTCCACCAACCACTCATCCCACTGTCATTTATTATCATCAAGGGTCTTTTTAATAATTTGCACCAAGGTTTTGTTGAAGGCCTCGGCTAATCCATTTGCCCGAGGGTAATAGATCGTCGAGTATCTCCAATCAATATTATGATATCTTACAAAATTGTTGATTTTTGTAGACTTGAATGTGTACCCATTATCGGATATGATTCTACGGGGTACGCCGAATCGATATTCGATATGGTCATGAAAGAATTTTAAAATATGGTGTGATGTTACATTGCGTAGGGGAATTGCTTCCGCCCACTTCGAAAAGTAATCAGTTGCTGCTAATATGAAACGATGACCTCTCGCGGAGGGAGGGTCAATCGGCCCAATGATATCTGTGCCCCAACTCTCGAAGGGCCACGAGGCTATCGTAGGGTGTAACACATTAGGCGGCTGATGTGTAAAACCACGCCATGGACCTAACATTGATGACAGTATTTTGCGGTATTCATGCAATCGTCAATCATTATAGGCCAGTAGTATCCAAGTCTTTTAATTTTCAATTTTATTTTTTGGACCCGATTGATGTACACCGCATAGTCCTGAATGAACATCATTAATAATTTTCAGGGCTTCTCGCTTGTCCAAACAGCGCAACCACATGTGATCGAAGGACCGACGGTATAACAAATTGTTGACTAGTGCGTATGATAGGGCACATTTCTTAATCTGGTTGGAGAGTGACTTATCCTGGGGAAGCTTCCCTTCTTTAAGGTAGTCGATTAAAGGTCATCTCCAATCACCTTCTTTGTTGGTTGTTGAAGAGGTAGAAAGGATCTGAAGGGGAGTCTTACTGATGTGTTCCAAATCTATATGAGAGAGGGCTTTACGACCCTGAATCTCTATAGGGATGGAATCCTCCTCAGGACATGCAAATTCCTTTGCAAGTTTCGCTAAGGCATCCGCTGTGGAGTTACTTCCACGGGGAATCCTATACAAAGTGGCGGTAGGAATTTGTTCCAACAAGTGAAGTGTGTACTGGTGGTATCTTAGGAGATTAGGATTCAAGACTTTATAAGTTTCGGCCACTTGGTTAATCACCAACTGGGAATCTCCAAAGATCTTAATCTCTTTAATTTCCATTAGAATTGCAAGTTCCAGACCAGTTATCAGAGCTTCGTATTCAGCTTCGTTATTTGTGCAGGGCTTCGATAAATGGTAAGAAAAATGCATCATTCTTTTTTTTGGCGTTATGAAAATTAGACCGACTCCAGCCTTTCTAGGAATTACATATTGTTGGGTTACATTCCTACGTGAGGATGCTGCTCCATCAAAATATAATTCCCAGACGACCTCGCTAGATTCCCTCAAACTCATGATTTGTTCATCAGGTAAATCATCGTTCAGAGGAGAATCTGCCGGCAGCGGGTGTGTTGCCAGAAAATCTGCAATAGCCTGTCCTTTCACAGCACGAAGAGGAGTGAAAGTATTCTCAAATTGCAGTAATATCATAGACCAACGGGCTAAATTTCCTGACAACGTAGGTCGGGTCATAAGATATTGCAAAGGATTATCTCTTGAAATCAAGCTGATTGAGTGGGAGAGCATGTAGTGCCTCAGTTTCTGAGCTGCAAAAAACAAAGCAAGACAATGCTTCTCAATTGATGGGTATCGAATTTTGGTAGGAAGAAGTCTTCGACTAAGGTAATAGAGAGTGTTCTCCTTCACCTCGTCATTGACTTAAGCCAACAGGGCACCTAAAGACTCATCTAAGGCTGTAGTGTAGAGAATTAACGGCTTTCCCGGAATTGGGGCTGCCAGAACTGGCGGATTAGAAAGGTATTGTTTAATATTATCAAAAGCATTTTGGCACTTCTCGTCCCATACGAATTTAGTGTCTTTTTTCACAAGGACAGAAAAGGGTTGACATCTCCCGGAAAGATTAGAAATAAACCTCCTTATATACGCCAATCTACCTTGTAGAGACCTTAACTGGGTAAGGCTCTTAGGAGATGGCATATCTAAGATGGCTTTGATTTTAGCAGGGTCGATCTCGATTCCGCAGTGCCTCACTATGAATCCTAAGAATTTCCCTGAGGTGACGCCGAAGGCACACTTCAAGGGATTTATTTTCAAATCGTAGCAGCGCAACCGTTCAAATACAACTCTTAGGTTGTACAGGTGAGCCTCTTTGACCTTGCTCTTGACAACTAAATCATCAATATAGCACTTAAATTGATTGTGAATTAAGTCGTAAAAGATACGGGTCATGGCCCGTTGGTAGGTTTCCCCGGCATTCTTTAAGCCAAATGGCATCACCTTGTAACAAAAGATTCCAATAGGGGTTCTGAACGCAGTATTTCTCTCATCTTTTGGGGCCATATTGATTTGGTTATAACCCGATGAGCCATCCATGAATGAGAAAATGGCATGTGAGGAGGCAATGTCCACCATGAGTTCTGGTATTGGTAGAGGGAACTCATCTTTAGGATATGCCTTATTCAGATCCCTATAATCGACGCAAATCTGAATTTGACCATTTTTTTTTGGACTGGCACGACACTGGCCACCCAAGAGGGGTATTGTTCCTCTCGAATAAACCCAGCTTCGGCCAGTTTCTTAACTTCAGAAACGACTTATTGTTCGATTTCCAAATGCATGCGTCGAGGAGCTTGTTTGACAGGAATGACATCGTGCCGAACTCCAAGTTTATAAACTGCTACCTCAGCTGGTAAACCTGGTATTTCGTCGTATGTCCAGGCAAAGCAATCCCTAAACTCAGATAAAAGTTGAATCAAATCTTTGGTTTCACCCTCGCTCAACAGAGCACTTATAAAGATTGGATGGGGGTCATCATCGGTTCCCAGGTTAATTTCTTTTAATTCATCGACCGTCGATTTAATTTCTTCTTCTAATTCAGGGGATGCATCCCAAACTTGAAGGACATCGGGATTGTCTAAAGTCTCCAAATAGAGCCCTCAAGAACACAGAAAGGATCTGTAGGGACATTTGGCGATTCAAGATGGTAAGTTATCATTAGGCAATACTCATCGTCATCGAATGAACTAACGGTTCCAAAGCCGATACCACTTTTGGGATTATCCTTAATTTTTGTTTTCCAAATATTTTCATGGTATCTGGCCTGACCCTTAGTCCATCGGTATGGTACAGAACCTTTAGAGAAAGTATTTTTCACACAAACAGGGAAGTAGTCGAAAGGCAATTCCATTAATTCATTAATATCTGCCTCCTCAAGGGTTACATCACTTTCATTCCTTGTGAAGGAGGAGCCAGGAAAGAACTTATGGACTTTCTTTACTTCGCCGTTCAGGTTGGGAGCCACTTTAACTTCTAACCCTACAATCCTGCCAACTGACAGTGGGGTCAGAGAAAGGGACTCAATCCTTCTATTGAGCTTTTCGTACATTGTTAATTCAGGCTCGTCACTTTTCACCTTTACAATTTCTCCCTCAATGTCACTGTCCTATTCTAAGGTGAGATCAAATTTCGGAGAAGTATTTGCATTTTTATAATTGAGGGAGAAAGCAGCGCCTTGGTCCTTGGATTCAACATCGGAATTCGATTCCAAATCAATATAATCAGGTGTTGTTCTCCTTTCTGATGAGGCACGGCCTCGACCTCGTGCCCTTAAGGCCATCCTCCCACCTCTTTGAGGTAATGTGTCTGGAGGCCTAAGGGAAACGATGTCGGAGTCGTCTTCACTACTTAATTGTATCATTTCTTGATCAACAAATTTTTCTTTTTCTTTCTCTTGATTGGACTTTTGTCCAACCAACTTCTCCTCAATTTTGATCTCTAACTTAGAGCGGGATGAGGACCCTTTTGGAACAAAATATGTAGTATCTTCGTAGATCCTAATTTCTTGAATAGAAAATGGTTGCAGATCACCCTTAATCACGTGTTCAAAGCCATCTCGTTGGTACTTGATGCATTGATGAAGGGTAGATGGAACCATTATATATTCATGAATCCAAGGTCTACCTAAAAGGGCATTAAAGGATGTCGCCGAATCAATTATATGAAATTTAGCTTCAGTTTTCAAGTCTCCTATTTGTAATAGCAGGGTGATTGAACCTAAAGCCCTCTCGCCCTTTTCATTGAACCCACGAAGCACCAACCTATCGGTTGAGAGCTTGCTAGTATCAACTCTGAGGTATGCGAGGGTTTTTATGTTCATTATGTTGACCGATGCACCCGGATCAACAAGGACTCTTGATAACTTAAAGTTTCCCACATCTACAGTAATGTAAAGGGGACGATTATGGTCGGCAGTTCTCAAGAGCAAATCTTCGTCTGAAAAGATAACTCCATGAACCTCTTTGAAGTAAAATGCCTCACCTTTTGAAGTTGCAGCCAACTGGGTTAAACAAATCTCAGGGTCGAGAAGTGCTTTAATCAAAGACTCCCTCATTTCTTTAGAGAGAAGAAGGGCGTCATAAATACTTAATTTTGCTGGCAGCTTCCTAAGGTGGGCTAAAACATTGTAATCAACCTTAGGAACAACGGACTCAAAACCCGGAGGAATTAAAGGAAAATCTGATTGTTGAGGGGAATTTGGATTTAGATCTTCGAAGGGAATTTTCTTGCCTTTCTCCTGAGGGGGAAGCCCAGGGGGTAAGACTTTACCGCCACGGAGTGACACCTGCTCGATATCTTCGGGAGACCAAACTAGGGCGGTGTCTACACACACCATAGACGTTGGATCATCACTTCCCGAAAGCGAGTCAGAATCTAAAAGTTCTATCAAGATAGGATTTCCTTGAAATTTGATTTGAGGGAAATCACTTTCTGATAAAGCTTCACATTCGACATCTTCTTGAATAGTTGGTTCGGGAAGGTCAATCTCTTTGATATTGAGACTTTCTTCACCAGAATTTTGATTTAAAACATGAGAATTATCAACTTGCATTTCATTTCCATGGTTAATCATCAAGACAGAAGCAGAAGAATGTTTTTTATTCATCCTTTGACCCTTCGCCTTTGATGGAGCAAAGTAAAAGTCAGATAACAAAAGAGGGGAGAGGGTTTTAACACCCCCATCCGCCATCCTAATACATCTCTCATCTATACACTTCCTCTCTTCAAAATCAAATTCCTTTTCTTTTAAGCGTTTAACAGTAGTTCCTGTGACTACTAGAGAGGAAAGTGGCTCAACATCCTCCTGCGAAGCGTCTAGGTTAACCTTCCACATCAGGGCCTGGGCTATCGTAGTCAGCTGTTGAGAAAGATGAAAAGACTTGTTAATCGACTTTTTAAATGCCCGGGACAAAGCAATATCCCAACCATCTTCAACAAAATAAGGAGAGTTAAGAGGGTTACCTGAAATTGTTTTAATTGAAGCTTTCTCTGGATCGACCAAGTATTCCTTAGGTATTATGATGTTACCTTGGTTGTAGTTCCTCTCAAGCCAATCTTTGAACACAACACAATCTTCAAGAGGGTGACTAAGCATCCGGTGGTATGGACAATACTTGGGATCATCTTTCTTACTTTCATCTTTAGGCCTCCTAGCCTCTGGCAGCTGAAAATCTGGTTTCTTCAATAGACTCTTGAAAATCCTCTTAACTGATTCCCTCTTAAATGGATATGGTTTTGCCAATCTCTCTCTAAAAGGGACATAGTTAGGGTCTCTGGTGTATTGAGGAGCGACCTGAAAGGGCTGTCTCTGAGCTGGTTGTGGCGGCGGTGGTGGAGGCACACTGGGCTGACTAGCCATTGGCCTTTTTTCCTTGTAGACTGCTGACACTACTGCCTTTTTCTCAAAAGTCTTAACCAATCTGGGACCCTTCTTATCTTCAGACTGCTCTTATAGAAATGGCATCTTATGAGTCTCTTCCTGCAAATTGCTAGCCTTATTAAGAAGTTTTTCAAAAGTTTTAATGGTGAAACCCTTCAGGAGAAAAGCAACAGGGCCGTGGATATTCTTAAGGAGGATTTCCACCGCATGTTGCTCTTGCAACTGGGGTTCACATTTCATCGATAGATTTCACCACCTCAAGATGTTCTCAACCAGAGACTCTCCTGGCTTTTGTTTTTCGACAACAAGATCGCCCACAATAGTTCGTTGTTGCGCTCCAGAAAATCTTTTAAGGAAAATGTTTTCTAGATCGCTAAAGGTTTTTACTGAACCATTGGGCAGATCAGCGTACCATTCAAAAGAAATACCGGACAGACTACTTACAAATTGGCAAAATAGTATAGCATATGACCCTCCCGCATTGCAACAACTTGCTCTGAAGTGGGCTAGATGCTGTCTCGGGTTTTCCATTTCAGTGAAAATTTTAAAAGTTGGTGGCACAAAGCCTTTTGGGTAAGAAACTGAATCATATTCTTCGGGGTAAGTTCTACCCTTTGGAATAGATGTGGTTCCTTGGGAAAAGGCTAAGGCCTCCCTTACTTGGTCCTTAATCAGTTGCTTAATGTCTTTCTGGGGCAGAGTTGAAGGAATAGGGGGAACTGAAGGTGGTGCTGGAGGTGCCTCTGGTAGGCAAGAAGGAATCACTGGTGTTGACTCGGGAGGCTTAGGACTAGATTCTATTTTCTTAACCCTTTCAATTATCTCTCGAGCCGTTTGTTGAATCTTAAGTGAATCCTGCTCTGACTTGTCAAATCTTTCTTGTATTTCTTTGACTTGTGACATCATAGTTATCAACTGATTCTCTAAATCTTTAATATGCTCCTCACCCCTAGCCCTTACGGACTCATCTGAATCGGATCCAGTAACCTATGGGTCATCATCTCTGGCAAGTCGACGTTTACCAAGTTCAGCCTCCTTGTTGGAACCTCTAATTTCGACCATGGAGACGCTACCAATATAATCATCTTCCTCTCCTAGGAGGTCATCCAGGTCTGGATCAAAAGAAGCCATTCCCTCTTTGTTTAACAGAATGTTTCTTATCTATTGTACTACCTCTTTTGACCGGTCTATCCCCAATTGACTTAGGATCGAGGGGTAAGTATCCTTTGTATTCAGCCATATCAAACAACTCTTCAGAATCCAGGAGAGCATTGATTTCTGTAAGCTTTGGATTAGGATCTGACTGAGACTCTGTAACTGGCTCTTATTCTATCTCAAGATCTATGTCAATTCCTTCCTTCTCGACTGTCCCAAGATCGGTAGTCGGGGAAGTGGCATTCTCTACAAGGAGAGGGACATATACCTCAAGAGGTGAAGCAGGATCTTGTAAAGAAATAGCTCCTACATAAGGTAGGGTAAGGTCCTCTGACTTTTGTGTAGGAAGATCAGGAATGACACATAAATCTAGGCTGTCAACCACTTGATCATCAACTGAAATCATCACTGAATCAGGGAACTGGACTGACTGGAAAAGAACCATCTACTGCATCAACTGGAGCACTAGGTTTAACATCCATCGGCTCAATTAAAACTGGAGGAGATTTTGTTGCAAATCTATTTTTCATGTCTTATGTTTTGATGATTGACAAACACTGTTTTTCTTGGATAGCTTGTTGCTTCTAACTTTTCAGGAATCGACGATCGGACAATCAAAAAGGAGCCAAGTTCAGGAATGCGTAGGGTTAGGGTTGAGTCAGTCTGTACTTTTATTTTTACCTTTTGAGTCCACTTGTAATAGCCAAAAAGACTGATACTTTGTAACCCTTCACACACACACTTGAGAGAATTAGAAATTCTGTTTTTACTCATATCGGCCAGGACGATATATTGGATCGGCCTGGACGATCAGCTTAAAACAAAAAGTCTAATTAAGGGTTCTTGATTAAGGCAGCCAACGTTAACCGATCGGCCTGGACGATACGTGTATCGGCCAGGACGATAAGCTCAAAATAGAAAGAAGTAGCCGCCATAGACAAGTATGGTATAGCATATCTTTAAATTATCGGCCAGGACGATCCTCGGATCGGCCTGGACGATATTAACAGATTATGCCATAATTGTTCAGGAAATCAAGGAAGTAATTAAGGATGATTGATACGATCATATCGTCCTGGACGATCGCAAGATCGGCCAGGCCGATCTAGTCAAAACCTTAAGTTACTTCAGGACGATCAATATCGGCCAGCCCATATTCAGGGCTATTGTCAGGATCGATTTTCGTCTGATTTGAACTGATCGGCCAGGACGATCGTAAGATCGGCCTGGACGATCAAGCTAATTTTCAATCGTCCAATCTGGCATCCAGGGCTATGCTCTGGCCGATCTTCATTGATTTGTAACTGATCGGCCAGGCCGATGTCCAGATCGGCCTGGACGATAAAGTCGGCAACTTGCAATTAATGAGCTCTTTTGAAGCTCTTCTATTTAAAGAGCTCTTGTTCAACGTTTTTAAAGACCTTTGGCTGCTGCCTTGACCTGAGAAGACCTTGAGGAGAGAAAGAGAGAGAGAAGAGAGAGAGAGGATCTTGTGAGGGGGAGCTTGTGAGGGTTTCACAAGGGTTGCTTCAAGGATCTCTCTGCGTCGTCTTCGTCTAGAGTTTCTCGTCCATGGAAGGGTCGGTAGAGGTAAGGAGTTGTGCCGTTGGTTCTGGTTCTCTGCCGGCTTCAGGAGGAAGCAAAAGGAGATAGGTTCTCTGCTTTGCCCGGGTGGCAAAAAGGAGGTTCTTGTGAGGGTTTCTCCACCTAGCCGTGGGGGCTAAAGGAGAGTCACTTTTTGTGTAGTGCAATACTTGGAGGGTGCCTCCAAGGAGTGGACGTAGGTCGAGTCGACCGAACCACTATAAATCTCTGTGTTTCTTTTCTTGCTTCCGCACGTTTAATTCCGCATTATTTTCGTGGTGTGATTTGGTTTTATGTTACTTTATTTCTTTTGTTTAAAAATGAAGTTTTTAAAATACCAATTCACCCCCCCTCTTGGTTAGTTTGGGACTAAGTTCATAGGGCTTAACATCCCATCGAACTTTCAAGTGGTATCAGAGCCTGTTTCGAAAATTAAAGTTTAAAAACTTTTTGAATTTGATCCATGTCTAACTTTGGGAATCGCAACACTACGAAGGGTATTCTATTACCCGACCTCCTCTGTTCGATAACCTACCTTTTGATTTCTGGAAAACTCGCATGTCAACTTTTTTACAATCTACTGATTATCGCATGTGGGATGCTTATTCAAGAAGGTTATTCTCCACCTTCTCGTGAAATTAACGGTTTTAAAACGGAAGTTGCTTTTACCGAATGGACTTTTGATGAACGAGATTTAGCTCAACTAAATGCTAAATGTTTGAATTGTTTTTTTCTGTGCATTAAAATCTGAGGATTACATGCGTGTTTCAACTTGCAAAACTGGTAAAGAAATTTGGGATAAACTATGCAACTTATGAAGGCACTAATGAAGTTAAACAATCCCGTTTAAACATTCCTCTTGCATGACTACGAACTTTTTCGTATGAAACCTCATGAATCAATTTCTGACATGTACACTAGGTTTACTCAGATTGCTACCTCATTGCATGCACTAGGAAAAGAACTTTCAAACTATGAAAAAGTTAACAAGATTTTGAGATGCTTGCCTTCATCCTATGATGCAAAAATTACTGCAATTACTGAATCTAAAGATTTAAACACCTATTCTATTGATAACTTGCTTGGCTCACTCATTGCTTACGAGCAAGGGGTGAATCAAAGAAATCTTGATGTAGGTGAAAAAAAAAGGAGAAAACCATTGCATTGAAGGCACACAAATCGGATTCTGAATCTTCCGGTTCTGAAAGCGATGGAGTTGCCTTCATCACAAGGCAATTCAAAAGCTTTCTAAGGAAGAAACAAAAGCATCATCAAAGTTGGAGAAAGGTAAGGATCATAAACATACTAAAGGATCTTCTGATGTTTTTTTTGAATGCAGGAAACCTGGACATGTAAGAGCCGATTGTCCTACACTTCAAGATCATTCAAGCAAAGAAAAGGAAAAAGGTGAGGAAAAAGCTAAGTCTAGGAAGGAGAATAAGAAAATCCAAAGAGGCTTCTGGGCAGAATCTGGCACTGATTCCTCTGAGACTGAACCAGAGGAAGAAACAACAAACTTGTGTTTCATGGGAGAAAACCAAAGTGATGAGGAAGAGGTATGTAGACCAACCTATGATGAATTATTTGAAATTTGTGAAAAAATCCATGCATCATATAGGAAATTAAAGAAAACTCATGCTAGCCTAAAATTAGAACATTCAAATCTACAAAAGAGCATGAAGTTTTTCTCAAGATCATGCAACGATTGATTCAAATCACATGGCTCTCCTTGATGAATTTGATGAATTAAACAAGAAGCATTTGGAATTAGTTGATAAAAGCAATGCATTAAAAGCTTCACACACCTCACTTAATGATGATCTTAAGAAATCTAAGAGTTGAGAAAAATTTGAGGATTGAGAATGATGCATTGAGAAGAACTAACTTGAGAATTCAAAATGATTTGGATACATGTAAGAGAGCTAGGATGACACCAACTTTTAATCAAAGGCCAGAACCTAGGAAGAGGCTTTTTTACTCAAATCATTTAAGAAAACCTTTTCCTGGAGTTCAATGTTTTACTTGTGGCATGTTAGGACACATCTCACACACTTGCACAGTTCACCGTAGTACACATTGGGTGTGGAGACCTAAGATGCATGATTCAATACATACCACATCTGCATTGCACTCTATATTTCCTAAGAAGGAGCCCAAATCTGTTTGGGTTCCTAAAACTGACTGTTGTTGAGTCTTGCAGGAGTGCTCTCACCAAAGACCTCGTGGGAGCATAGGATAACTGAACATAAGGAGGCTTGCAGCTTAATTGCTAAAATCCGTTGTTTTATCACTTGCTTGAAATCGTTAGTTTTTGTGTGACTTTTATTTTTAGTTTTTTGTGTTTACTTTGTTGTTGTCTTTAGTTTGCTTATTGTTTGTTTTTTTGTTTTTATTTTTGGTCCTTATTTTTGGCTTCCGTATGATAAAAACTTTTCAAGCTTTAAAAATTGGAGTTTTTTTTGGAGATAGGGTTAGCTTTTTTAAATTAGCTAAAGAGAGTAAACTATTGATGTTTTCCCTTCTTTCTGACTTTGTTTAGTGGCATGAGTTTTTCTTTTATAAAACAAAAAGTCTAAACTCAGTTTAACCATGGTTTTTTAAGATATCGTTCTAATCTTGCTACATTAAATCATCTTATGCATAATAGTCAAAATTCTTTGATATCATTCAAGCTTTTGAAATCTACCATTGCAGTCATCACGTGATTTTGATTTTGTGTTGTGAATTGTTCTTCCCTATGTTAGAGAGAGAGCCCCTATTCTCTAATATTTGGAGGATATACTCACAACTAAGTATTTTTCTTTAAGGTATATAAAGAGTTATTAGCTTGCAAAAGACAAAAGGAAAGAGGCCAATGAAGCCAATTGAAAAGAAAAATACACAAAAGTGTATCAAAAATCAAAGATGCTCAAAGAGCCAATAAAAGTAAAAAGAGGCATAAAATTAGCCCACTAATTGCAGCTATGATCTCTTTGGTAAAACTCTTAAAACTTAGAAACTCATTGATTATGTGATACATTCAAAGATTTGATTTCAAATTCCATGATTGAGAAAAACTATTTGGTTTATTATTTATAAGATACTTTAGTTGTTAACAAGTCCTTGATTGATCTCTTAAAACCTCTTGTGTTATTCCAAGTTAGGACTCTGTTGTTTTTAAGAGATTTTTTGTACCCTGAAGAATGTCCGATCTAGGGTTAATAGAATCAGTTTTTCAATCTTCTTCTAATTTGGATTTTGTTAAACCTCTTGATCTCCTAGAAACTTCAAAAAAAAAAATTTAAATTCAAGAAAAGAATTCTCATATGATGCCTTCATAAAACAAAAAAAAAATAGAAAAATTAAAATCCAAAAATATTCGGTGTTTGTTTTATTTTTAATTTTTGTCTTTTCTTTTGTTTTATTTTTGAGGGTCTTGATCATCACCATTCCTTTCTTAATTTCAATTTCAAGTCACATCGGCCTGGCCGATATTTTTATCGTCCTGGCCGATAGGACAAATTCTTTCCAAAATCCATCTGCTGACCTTTTTCTGTGCTTACTGAAATTCATCGTCCTGGCCGATACATCATCGTCCTGGACGATTTGATCAAACTCTTGGTGATAGTCCTGGCCGATAGTTTATTTGTCTGGCCGATGCATTCTATGTGCATCGTCCTGGCCGATACACTGGACCGTCCCGGACGATCCACGTGTCAGTACGTTTTGAACTTTAAATTCGGCCCCGGACGATCCATTATTGGACCATCGGCCGGGCCGATCCACTGTTCGTCCTGGACGATACACGTGGCAAGCATTTAAAACGTTTTAACTTCGGCCGGTACGATCAATTATTGTGCATCGTCCTGGACGATACACCTCATCGGCCCGGACGATCTGCTTTTTCAACGGTCGTCCGGACTGACTCCTCGGGCCGATAGCCTGTGTCTAATCGGCCTGGCCGATATCTGATCGGCCCGGACGATTGGACCGCCTTTTTGACCAATCGGCCTGTACGTAATAATTGACACATATCGGCCTGGACGATTTCGCGATCGGCCAGGACGATATGGACGATTCTTTAAATATAGGCCGATCCAGCCATGTTTTCTCACAACTCATCCTTTCTCCTTTGATTTTCTGCTTAAAGTTCTCTCATATGGCTGGTGGGAAGCGCGTCCCGCAGACCTCTGGAAGTTCCTCGAGGGCAAGGGTTGACCCTCGGTTCCGTGAAGCAGAAGATGAAGCTGCTTATCATCGCTATAAGGAATGTGGAATTACTGTTTCAAGAATTATCAATCCGACCCACATTTCCTACCCGGTAATGGATCTCTTTGCCCACACTTCCCTTTGCTTCATCCTATCTCTTATTTTTCCTTTCAATTCTGAGTTCCTGTTAGAATTCTTTGCAAACCTCCGCATAAACTCTACCTTCACAGCCCTGTCCTCCTATGTGAATCGACGCCCTGTCGAAATCACATATCAGGACTGTGTTGAACTTTTACAGCTATCCACCACCGGAGATAAGCTGCACCTTATTGCCCCTGACCCTGATTTTGACTGGTCCACGGCAAACCACTTTCTTCGCCAGACCAATGCCCGTTACCATGTTGGAGAGACTAGCTCTCTAGTCAGAGATGCTAGGACAATCCAACATGTCCTTCGCACCTCTGTCATTCCAAAAGCCGGCGACCGTGTCCACATTACCCCTCTACTTTCCCTCACTACCTTCTACATCATGGCACATAGGGAATTTAACACTGCAGATCTATTCTTTCGTTACATTGATCATCTCACAACAATTCGCGACCCAGGCCACAGAAGAAAACCAAATCTAGCCTTAGGACATATCATAGACTATGTTCTTGAGACCAAATACCAAATTCAATATCCCAATCCACCAAATTTCCCAACTCTCTTCTACTCGAACAATTCTTTCAGCAACCTTCACAGTACTCGTCTCCACCCGGATGAACCACGGGAGGCTAGAGAGGAGGAGGCTCCCGCTCCAGCTCCCTTTCCTGACCCTGCCCCTCTCCACCAACATTCACCGGTAGATCAGTTGATAGCGAGATTTGATCGTTGGGAGACCAGATTTGATGCATATGTTGCTGCCCAAGAGCAGCAACACTCTGAGGACATCGCCCGCTACGAGCATCATCGCGTCGAAGACTTAGCTCGTTTTGACAGTTTTCTCACTCACCAGCAGCAGCAGCATGACCAGGACATTGCCTGGTTCAATGCTCAGTTTACTACCCTTGCCAGCTACTTTCAGCAGCCACCTCCACCTCCTCCATCTGATGATCAGGATCCCTCGTTCTTTTAGTTTGTGCTTTATTGTTTCTTGTCTTTTTGTAGTAGTCTCTCGTGATGTTTGTTGTTCTTTTTTACTGTTTTTGGACTCTCTTTTTGTGATGACAAAAAGGGGGAGTAGGATAGGATGTGTGGTTTGTAACCTTTGTTTTTTTTCTAATGAATCTTTAATTTTCCTACTTGTGTTTTGTCATCATCAAAAAGGGGGAGATTGTTGCAAATCTATTTTTCATGTCTTATGTTTTGATGATTGACAAACACTGTTTTTCTTGGATAGCTTGTTGCTTCTAACTTTTCAGGAATCGACGATCGGACAATCAAAAAGGAGCCAAGTTCAGGAATGCGTAGGGTTAGGGTTGAGTCAGTCTGTACTTTTATTTTTACCTTTTGAGTCCACTTGTAATAGCCAAAAAGACTGATACTTTGTAACCCTTCACACACACACTTGAGAGAATTAGAAATTCTGTTTTTACTCATATCGGCCAGGACGATATATTGGATCGGCCTGGACGATCAGCTTAAAACAGAAAGTCTAATTAAGGGTTCTTGATTAAGGCAGCCAATGTTAACCGATCGGCCTGGACGATACGTGTATCGGCCAGGACGATAAGCTCAAAACAGAAAGAAGTAGCCGCCATAGACAAGTATGGTATAGCATATCTTTAAATTATCGGCCAGGACGATCCTCGGATCGGCCTGGACGATATTAACAGATTATGCCATAATTGTTCAGGAAATCAAGGAAGTAATTAAGGATGATTGATACGATCATATCGTCCTGGACGATCGCAAGATCGGCCAGGCCGATCTAGTCAAAACCTTAAGTTACTTCAGGACGATCAATATCGGCCAGCCCATATTCAGGGCTATTGTCAGGACGATTTTCGTCTGATTTGAACTGATCGGCCAGGACGATCGTAAGATCGGCCTGGACGATCAAGCTAATTTTCAATCGTCCAATCTGGCATCCAGGGCTATGCTCTGGCCGATCTTCATTGATTTGTACTGATCGGCCAGGCCGATGTCCAGATCGGCCTGGACGATAAAGTCGGCAACTTGCAATTAATGAGCTCTTTTGAAGCTCTTCTATTTAAAGAGCTCTTGTTCAACGTTTTTAAAGACCTTTGGCTGCTGCCTTGACCTGAGAAGACCTTGAGGAGAGAAAGAGAGAGAGAAGAGAGAGAGAGGATCTTGTGAGGGGGAGCTTGTGAGGGGTTTCACAAGGGTTGCTTCAAGGATCTCTCTGCGTCGTCTTCGTCTAGAGTTTCTCGTCCGTGGAAGGGTCGGTAGAGGTAAGGAGTTGTGCCGTTGGTTCTGGTTCTCTGCCGGCTTCAGGAGGAAGCAAAAGGAGATAGGTTCTCTGCCTTGCCGGGGTGGCAAAAAGGAGGTTCTTGTGAGGGTTTCTCCACCTAGCCGTGGGGGGCTAAAGGAGAGTCACTTTTTGTGTAGTGCAATACTTGGAGAGTGCCTCCAAGGAGTGGACGTAGGTCGAGTCGACCGAACCACTATAAATCTCTGTGTTTCTTTTCTTGCTTCCGCACGTTTAATTCCGCATTATTTTCGTGGTGTGATTTGGTTTTATGTTACTTTATTTCTTTGTTTAAAAACGAAGTTTTTAAAATACCAATTCACCCCCCCTCTTGGTTAGTTTGGGACTAAGTTCATAGGGCTTAACATCCCCATCGAACTTTCAGATTTAACTGGGACTCGTTGAAGTTGGAGGATGAACTTAGAGGTTCTTGGAGGTGGTGGTAAATTCTCCAACTTAGTCCTTTTCGGGACAAACTTCTTCTCAGGGGATTTGGGCCTCTTGCCCTTGATATCCAGATGTTTTAGAGTTTCATTCCCCTTTGATTTGACAACTACTGAGGCCAACCTTACAGCTTTGGAAGGGGGTATCGGGGGTATACCAACAGAATAGTGGCCTCTCTCAGACCCAGTCAACACAATACCCTCCGTCTCGGAAGAAGGAGGGCGTGGCGCCCAGTGGTATCCATCAACTAGTATTGAAGTGGCAGGCTGTCTGACATACTTCTTATTTCTCCTAACAGGTTGTGGAGTCAAATTCTTTGCCTCAGATGCCTCTTCTTTTAACACTTCTTTTTGAAAGCGATGAGAGATCACTCCCTTTAACTGTTTCATGTACTGCTATTTTGTTTGCCCAGATTGTGCAGCACAGGTGTGGATTATATTTCTCAAAGCCCTTGTTTTCTGCAGATGCTTTTCTTTTAGAGTCTTTTTAGTCGAGTAGTCGACCGGGCATGGTGGGGAACAGGCTATCCTAGCTATCCTCTTTTCCCCTTGAGTAGAAGCTAAGGGGTAGAAGCGACTCCCTTTTAGAAGGGGAGAGGAGGCAGGAATAGGTATCTCCTCATCAGCCTCAGGCTCTACTTGAGCTAAAGTCTTAAAAGGCACAACTCTCTTTGCCTTAGAGATATTCTTCCTAAGTCTCCTCAAATAATTCTTCTTTTGATTTTTAGTGGAGAAGTTAAGCCCGGAACTAGATCCTCCTTCAAAAACAAACTTAACTTCAGTGGGAGCCTCAACAATTGGCTCAGATTGTTTCTGATCATCACTAATCACTGGCAAGGTGGGTGCAGATCCCACAATCAGCTCAACCACTGGAGGAACTTCCTTACTGGCATCCAAACTAACAATCTGATGTCTATCCATAGAAAGCTCAAGGGTACTGAATCCCATTCCAAAAATGATAGTGCTTCCTTGATCATTAACAGTCGAGGATAACTCTCGGTCGAAAGAGAAAATCAATTGGCCAGCCATTTGAATTTTCTGAAAGTTAAAGAGAGGATTTAAATTAGATTTCTTTTAAAAGGAGCGAAAAAGAATATGTTATTTTGAAACTTAAGGCTTGTAGAATAGTCTTAACCTTCCAACACATGTTGAGTGGTAAAAAAAACACCCAACACACGTTAGGAAGATTAAGAGACTAAATACATGCCAAAAGAAAGGTCTTCTCAAAAGGTCTACATATGTTAGCCCATAAGATGGTTGTATGGGGTAACATATGAAGGTTTGGAACTTGGAAGAAATTATTATTATCTTTCTTTCCACATTTTGAAGGGAATTTGAAATTTAAATGATTTAAGATGGGGTTTTTCTACGAAATCCAAAACACAACGGACAGAGTTTCCCCTTGCCCGAAGGCTTATGGAATTGTAAGAAAAAGCCTAAGTAAAGTAGATTGTCTAACCCTCCTCACTCCTGAAGGTTAAAGGGGAGTAAAGAGATTAAGACTAAAATACTTTGAACTTTCTTAAAGTCAAAAAAAAAAAAAAATATTCAGAATCCTTTCAACTTGGAAAGCAAAGGTATATTAAATGTGATATTTGTTAATCAAAATTTTAAAGAATATTTGAATACCTGATTTGACATTGTTGCCTCATAGGAAATCCCAGGGTAGAAAGTCAAAATCAGGACGATTAAGTTAGCAAATGACAAAATTTTGAGAGGTAGAACCTCTCTTTTAATGTTTTAAAATTGTTTTATTATTTTTTTTTAGATGTTGGCCACACTCCCCCAAGGAAGGAATGGGTTGAGGGACCAACGGAAGGAAGGTAGTTAAGACTATCGATGAAACAAAATTTCGTTCTTATTAAAGATGGAGAGAGAGATTTGTCCCACCGGGCGTGCCATTTTTTTGTTGGTGGAATTTTGAAAAACAGGTTTTGAAAATATTAGTTTTCTTTGAGAATTTTGAAATTGAGATTTAATTCTAATTCTAGAAGTCGAATCAACTCGTTCGGAAAAGTATAACACCCCGAAAGGCGAAAATAAAATTCCACAACGGTGTTCCGGCTTAGAATTATGTAATTCGTCTTGAATATCACGGCTAGATTCTAAAGAGAAATCGACAAGGCCCCGGGGTGACGAGGTAGAGTTCAACTAAATAATCTAGTTATGATATTCAAGGAGTATGATTGCCGAATTCATATCCAAAGCCTTATCAAAGAAGGATGTATCTCCCCAAAGGGAGGTGTCACCTTTCAATGATAATTCTTGTAATATGATAACGACAATCATTTTTGACTTTTCCCAAAGAAATCTAAGAGGATTTTTTAAAAAACTTAATTTTGAAATCAGGTGTGTGGGGTTCCAAATCTCCTACGAGCGCAAGCCCTCGTAGTTAATTACATTGTAGGGAGACAGAGTCCCCTACGAAAACTCTCGATTAAAATAAGAATGAAATTTTGTTAGATTTTCTAGGAGTGATATCAAAAAATTTGAATAGAATCTTTTGGAAAATCAAAGGAGAGTGGATCAAAATTGAACAGTTATTAACAGGATCAAAGGAATAGAGGTAGGGGACACTTTGAGATTCCAAAACCATCCGGAAGTGTCCCAACTTAATCTAAGTGTAGGGCTTTACATTTTAGGATTGAAAGGAAATTTAATTTGAATTGAGCATTTTATTAGAAATTTGGGATTATATTCCCGAAATTTGGGTTCTTATAATCAAAGATTTGCCCTGGATCCTAAATCTATTTTGGACATTGGACCATAGTCGTCCGATCCTAACTAATGTAGTGCAAAACCTGGACTTACCCCTGCCTAGATTGGGGAGCCAGCTAACCACCTAGTCAATTTAAAAGAGATGTGTTCGGTCTTTTATGAAAGAGTGGTAGGGATGTTGTAATTAAAGTTTTGGAGAGTTGGGGCCGACATCTAGAAATTTTCCTAATTGGCCCCTTTGACTTATGTTGGGTGCAAAATGGTAAGGACTATTAAATTAAAATTTTGACTCTTTTAATTTGTTTCTAATGAAATGCATGCTAATCAACAACCTTAAATCAAATATGCTTGAAATTTTAAAAATAGGCTTACAAAATAATTTTTTAGAAGACTGGGCTTCCCCAGGTCCGGCACCTCGTCCTTATAGGTCAGACTATCCGGACTCTACCCGCAGGTGGGGAAGGGTCTAAAACAAGGGAAGAGTAATGCATTAATATGCATGCGACCCCAGGGTTAATCCTCGGCTAATTCCCTAGATTCGTTATCTTTTTATGTTATTTAGACTCACTAAAATTTTAAACTTTTAAAGTTATGAGTATAAAACTTTCACACCTTCACGAGTCTCACGTATCCAGACGAAAACAAAAGCGGCACACAATCGCCAAAAAACTAGGAAAAAGCAAGCAATCCTAAAGGCAATCAATTCATCACATCAAATATTAACTAATTAATAAATGTCCATAGGCAAAGTTGCCCTGCTTATTACAAACCAGAGTTTTGTAGAAAGTAAAGTGGCAGGGCACCACTGACAACAACCTGAATTCTAAGCCTAATAATGATGCAAGTAATTTTGAGTGTGATACTCTCAATCTTCAAGTCTTCAGTCTTGCCCTTCTTTGGACTCCTTTCCTTCAAACTCCTTGGATTCTTTGCAACGAACTACCCAAATGGATAAGAGGGCACCTCCCCCTTAAGGGGAAGGCCTCTCTTTCCTCTTTGGGTTTAAGAAAAGTGTGATCCAAATTTGGATCTCCAAATGGAAGAAGGAATTTTTCCCAAAAGGGCATCCTTTCCTCTTTGGAATCCAAGCTTTGGATCTATATATCCCATCTCAAAATTAACTTTCACAACACTTGACAATTATACAAATTACATTTACATCAAAAATAAAATCTAGACTCACCTGCAGGGTTATCCTAAGCAGTTAATAAATAAGAAGCAATTATTCCCAAGCAGTTATATATATGCAAAAAGGAAGTAAAACACACTGGCCACGCTCTTTTTATTTGGGGCTTTAGCAGTTGAAGCACCTGTGCAAGCATTTATAACAATTGACATTTATTATTAACTTAGCCCCCCTTTTTATTGCCCTGCATGAGCGTGGCCACCTGCAAAAAACTATGTGAACATCCAGATCGTATCTAACCTAAGGGTAATCTAGTCGCCAAACACACCAATCCATCCACAGAGTGCAGAAAAGTGAGCAGACATAGTAAAGCGATTTCATCCACAACATGTAGTAAAAACCACAAAAAATCCGGCACACAGCAGTAAAATAAACACCGGCCTAACCTAGATCTAGAGTTGGTTGTCCTAACACATCATCTAAAGTGTGTGTAGAAGGTCGTGCGACAGGGATAGATCCTAAGGTGGGTGATTAGTTAAAGTTATCTAAAGTTTTGGATTTGTTAAGGCCTAAAAAAGGATTTAGATTAAAATTTAAGTATTAATAGATTAAGAATTTTAATTAAACATATTTTAAAAGTTAATTGATTGCTACCTTTATTTCACACCGAGGCCGTGAAGTTTATTTCACCTTCCTTGGGGCTGAGCTAACAACCTCGTAGGCCTGGGTTACCTAGTAGTAATCGGGGTTAATTAAGTTATTTTAAATAGGTTGGAATTAAAGGAGTAAATTAATATTAGGTGATTTAATTGCTGATTTTAATGGGTTGGTTGAGAATTTTAATGACCTATTAAAAGGGTTTTAGAGGTTAGAAAAATTAATGGGTTTTAAAGGATTATCCGGATACATTAACTAAGGGATAAAAACTTGACTTTTAAGATTAAAGTTAATCTTAAGGGTTTCAGATTTTTAATAAATACTAGACCTAATTATGAGTTGTTAGACATGTGGTACACTCAATTTGGAGTTTTCTACGAAAAGTTACGATTTTTAGAAGTTCTGGCCCTTTTTGACCTAAGGTCACCTATGATGTTGAGTCCTTGGTTTTAATTAAATTATGGAGGTTTAAAGTTTTAAGGAATGATAGATTCTAATTGAAGTCATTAACCACTAAGTTGATTAATCAAAATATTCCTATAATTAACAGTGAATTTTAGAAATTTTACACATTCGTAGGGATTATTAAATTACTACGACTAAGGGGTCTGCTTAAGGGTTTGAACCCAAATGAGCCCTAAACTCCTTGGGAACAATTCCAAAGGTCATAAGTGACCCAAGGACAGATCAACAAGTGTTTAGAGCCCTTTTGAGATTTTTTTGGATTTTTAAGATTAATCAAATTTGGTTAAACCCTAATTACCTAAGGATCAAGCTAGGACAAATCTAGGAACCAATTTGAGAGGGTTTCAATTCTTATTGGTTAAGGGATTAATTAAAGACAATTAAGGATATTTTAATAGATTTTACAAGCTAAGGATGGTTCATTATCAATTAATCAGGGTTAAGGCCATTTTTAAGAAGGATTTTTGAGGCTCCAAATTGGGGGAACCAAATGAACTCCAAATTTGATGAAATTTGGACCATAGGATCACCTGACTCTAAGGACTAAACCCACCAAATTTGAGATCAAATGGAGTACTCTAAGGTGGTTAATCAAACCACCCAAGGTGAGCTCTAAGTCACCTTCAGATCACTATGGGGGTCTATCCTAGGCTTGGATTGGGGCAAAATCAGTGGCTCTACACTCCTCATCCTACACATCATCAGCACACCAAAAATCACACCCTAAATCCCATTGGATAGGTCTATATCCCCTTTTGAATTTAAGGGTCAAACCATGACCCTTAAACTTAACAATTAGGGAAAATGCCCTTGAACAATTTAAAATGGGGAGATAAAATTTGGACATGTCAAAAACATGTCCAATTTCAATATCCCAAAATTCCAGACCTGGTGGACATGTATTTAAAAAGTAATTAAAGAAATACATAAAATTATCAAATTAAAATTAAGCCTAAGACTGATCTAACCAGAGTCTAGAACCATAGGACTTTTATAGAGCTCCCTGCGATCTTTCCAATGAGCCTAAGAACACCTTATTTGGACAAGTGTGCAGGGAATTATTAATTTTTAAAGTTCCCTTAAATTTCTGGATTTATTAATCCGGCAATTACACAGTCAGCAGCAGTTGACACGCGCCGTGCGTCGATTCGCCAGGCAATGATTGGCGCTAACGGTTAACGGCCTGGTTAACAACAGTCGTTGGATGGCGGATCGAACGGCTGGGATTAACAGCACTCCGATACCGTGGGATTTAATCCGAGCCGTTGATCGAGATCAACGGCTGGGATTTCGTCTTCAACCTCCCGCTCGTATTCGAGACCGCAGGGCTTCTCTGGCTTGATCCGGGCAATCCCATCGGTGAACTCTGATGATATTTCACAGGGAGGATCAGGATGGTGGGAACCTTCAATCCAACGGTGGAAATCCGTTGGGGTGAAGGTTTCCTTCACACTTGACCAGACTACCTAGTTAGGGAGCTCAGGATGGAGAGATTACCGCAGAGAAGGCCTCAACGAATGAGCTTCTCTATCAGGAAACTTCCGGGGACAGTGGTGAACAATTCTACTTCAGACGTCGAGACCGGAGGACGGCTGGAGGTACGACTTCGAGCAGAACGCCGAAGGTTTTCACGGGCGCTTGCTCAAACGGAAGGAGGGATCGATCTGGGAGCTCAGAGGAAGCATCTGGGAGTTCAAAAAAGTTTTGGGAATCGATCCAGAGCGAATGCCAATGCCTCTAGAGGTCTGGAGAGCTCAAGGGTATTCGGCCACCTTTCGGGAGCTTGGACGGCCGGGATTGAGCTGGAGAGGGCTCGGATGGCTACCAGGTGGACGATGGTGACGTCCAGGGGAGATCGTGGGGATCAAACTGGTGGACAGCAGCCTTGAGCCAGGAATTGTCTGGGGGGGACCACTGGAGCTCAAATTCCATTGTCTCCGACCGCCGCCGGCCATGGTCTGGGTCGGGTTGATTGGGGGAGACCGATGGGGACATGCTGGAGCCAAGGGTGGAGTCAATTTGGTCTGGGGAGGTCTGGATTAGACTGGTGGCTGGATTGAACCCAAACCTGCTCGGTTCAAGTCGAATTGAGCTCGATCCAGGTCAGGTCAGACCTTGGGTTTGGCATGGGAGATAGGTCTGGATCTGGTGAACCCAATGCCGGTGACAATTGGATCCAATTTGGTCTGGGTCAAAAGTTGGCTCGGGTTGATCCAAATCTGCTCAATTCGGGTCAATTTGGGCTCAACCCAGGTCAGGCCAGACCCTGGGCTTGAGGTGGGAAGTGGGTCTGGGTCCGGTGCACCCAATGCAAGTGGCAATTGGGTCCAATTTGACTTGAGCTGAAAGATGGCTCGGGTCCAAGTGTTTTTTGGTTACTTTGGGTTAGCCTAACTCTTGACCCAAGTTAGCCCATGGCATGGGCTAGCTGGAGGAAGTGTATTGGACCTAGGGCCACCTAGGAGAGGTGTTGATCAAGTTCAATTGGGCTTAGGTTGAGAGTTGGCCCAATCCCAAGTGATTTTGGGCACTTTGGGTTAGCCTAACTCTTGACCCAAGTAAGCTCAGGGGTTGGGCTGGTCAAGGAAGTTGTATTGAGTTAATGGGAACTCAATGGCACCTTGATTTGAATTCAATTTGATTAAGATCAAAAGATGGCTCAAGGGAAGCCTCTCTTTGGTCACTTGGGTCAAGCCATATGGCTAACCCAAGTAAGCCCAAGGCTTGGGTCTCCAAGAGGGGTCTCTTGGGTATCCAAGGGGTCATCCCATGCATTCAAAGGACTTGGTTCAAAAATTTGAAAAAGAAGAGGTGTATGGTTTAATGGGTCAAACCTGGTTGACTTGTTCAACCAAGTTGACCCAAGGTCTAAGTTTGAGTTCAACAAGTTGGGTTTGATATTTGAAATTCATTGAAAGTGGTTTCAAAGAGTTTGGAATTGATTTGAGTTGAAATGGGCATTTAAAATCCCATAAGGGTATTTTGATCAATCTTGACCCATTGGTCAACTAGGATCAAAAATGGGTCTGAAAAAAAATGCAGTTTACTGATCAATAGGTTGCAATCAAGGGTTTGGAAGTGATTGGAGGTTTTGATAAAGGCTTCAAGATCAAACTCTTCAAGGGGTTAGGTCCAGTGGCATAGGCTGTAAATATTTGAAGGTTTTACAACCTTTGGATTTTAATTCAAATCCTGGGGTTAGAGACCTCAGAATGGGCTCAAAATTGGAGGGTAGCCTCTAGAGACATGTCTTATCACTTTGTAAGTGATAGACCCTGAATCAGAGGCCATTTGACTGGGTTTTGAAATGTTTAAAAAATCTTTGAAAAAGGTCCTTAGGACAGGGCCTTAAGACTTTGGATTTGAGTCTGGATTTCTGGATTTGGATTGGATCTTAAGTTTGAATGATTGGAGTATCCAAATCATCTACAATCATGTGTTGATTGTTAATGAATGGATAGGGTCAAGGCTAGATCAAAGGTGGAATCGAAGTCTAAGTTGAAATTTGGATTCTCAAGTGGATTGAATCAAAATTTGGGTATATTTAAAATTTGAATTAATTTGGATTTGAGTTGAATGAAGCTTGAGATTCAAATTAATCAAGGGTAGGAATTAAATTGAAGTTGGAGTTGATCAAAGGTAGGAATTGATTTGAGGTTGAAGTTGATCAAGGGTAGGGATTGATTTGAGTCTAGATTGATCCTAAGATCTAGAGGGGTTCTAAGATCCAGGGTCTAAGGGAATCCTAGGCTCTAGAATGGATCATAAGGTCTAGCTCTAGGAAAGGACCTTAAGATCTAGAGTAGATCCTGGGATCTAGAATTAATCTGGGGTTTTGAAGGGCCTTACTGACCTCATACAAAAATGAGGTCAACAGTCCATTCTTATAAGAACCTTTAAAGGGGTAGTTAAATTGGTGCCAGAGAATAAGTAAGAAAGTCCAAAGTACACCCAAGATTTGCAAGCCAATCAGCATAAGCATTCCCTTACCTATACACATGAGACATGCTAAAATTAACAAAGGTAAAAAGTTGCTTAATATCTCTAACAAGATAGAATAAATTTGGTTTAGACACAGTATCGTCAGGGTTATTTAAATAACAAACACTATAAGTAGCATTCACTTCAATCCATATGTTAGTAATGTCAAGAGAATTGCATAATTTAAGATAACGAAGAATAGTAAAAAAGCTTAGTATAAATAATATTACATTTTTGTAAGGGGTCTGCATAAGCTATACTAATATTCCCATAAACATCCCTAATAATCCCACCAACACCATATTGCAAATATGTTTTCATGGATTATGATTTTGATGTAGCAAACACTCTTATTTCTCTACGACTGCCTTATATACTGACATTTTAGGTCCACAAGATCAGAATGCAATTTGGACGATTTTGTATCTACCAGGATGATAGGCTTAAATCAGAAAGAATATTCCACTAGATCTATTTAGGAATTACTTATTTTTGGACATCGTCTAGTGGATCGGCCTGGCCTATCTGGGATCGGCCTGGCCTATCTGGGATCGGCCTGGCCGATCCAGCACAATTTTTCTTAAATAAATCTAGCAATTAAGCAAAGCAATTAATGGTGATTTGCACGATGACATCGACCGGGCCGATCGCAGGATCGTCCAGGCCAATTTGACATCGGCAAGCTTCTTTTCAGGGCGATGTTCAGGACAATTTTCCTCATATTTGAACTGATTATCCAAGACGATATCCTTTCGGCCTAGACGATATGAACAAAAAATATCTAATCATCCCTAATCGACCAGGCTGATTGAGCATAATTTATGCTGATCGGCCATGCCAATATTTATATTGGCCAGGCCGATATTTATATCGGCCTGGACGATAATGTCAGCAAGTTGCATTAATGAGCTCATTTTGAGATCTTCTATTTGAGCTTTGATAAGGGACTTTGTAAGTATCTTTGACAGCTATTGTAGCTTCATTCTTTTGGGGGAAACCTAAAGAGAGAGCTTGAAAGGGAGTGAGGAATAGGTGAAGTTTGAGAGAGGGAGAAGATCCTGTGAGGGGGACTCAAGGGAGTATGGAGGAGGATTCCACACGGTTGCTCTGGCGAGCTTGCACCTTAGTAACATCAGATTCAAGGCTTGTCTTGAGGAAAGTTCACCAAAGAAGATGATCTCTTTGGTGTCAAAGGACCCGGCTACTCCGCCGCACCAGGGAAGGTGGAAGTGATTATATAAGGGCTTCTCCGCCTAGCTGTGGAGGTTACAGGAGAGACACTAAGTTTAGTGCAATACTCAGAGGGTGCCTCCGAGGAGTGGACGTAGGTAAGGGTTTGACCAAACCACTATAAATCTGGTGTGTTCTTTCCTTTATTATTTCTGCATTTAATTTCTGCACTTTGGTTTTTGTAGTGGTGAATCTTGATTTTGGTTTTAAGATTGTGTTTGTTTTAATTACTGATTCACCTCTCTCTTAATTAGCCTTGGGCCAATTCATAATGGGCTTAACATCCCTAACAAAATTTTAAGTGGTATCAGAGCGGGATTCATAAAATCTAGTTTTTGAAAACTTTTAAATTTCGATCCATGGCTAATTTTTTAATATTGCAGAGGGTTATTCAATCATTAGACCACATTTATTTGAAAATATTACTTTTGATTTTTGGAAAATTTGCATGTCTACTTTCTTGCAATCAATTGATTTTTGTATGTGGCATATGATTTTAACTGGTTATTCATTACCCTCACGTGTTTTAGATGGAATTAAAACTAAAATTCCTTTTAATCAATGGAATAGGGAAGAATAAATCAATGCTCAATTGAATGAAAAATTTTTAAATTACTTTTTCTGTGCTTTAAATTCTGAAGATTTTATGTTAGTATCCACGTGCACTACTGGTAAGAAAATTTGGGATAAACTATACACCATATATGAAGACACTAGTGAAATCAAGTAATCCAAGTTGAATGTTTTAATGCATGATTATGAACTATTTTGCATGAAACCTTATGAAACAATCTTAGACATGTATACTAAGTTTATTCAAATTGTGACATCATTGCATACTTTAGGAAAAGAACTTTCAAACTTTGAAAAAGTAAATAAAATTATTCGTTGTTTACTTGATAAGTTTGATACTAAAGTTATTGCTATTTGTGAATCAAAAGATTTGAATAAATATTCTATTGATAATTTGATTGGCTCACTCATTGCCTACGAGCAAAGTTTGGTTCAAAGACTTTTGGATGCAGGTGAAACGATAATGCTAAAAGCTAAAGATACGGAAAGAGGTAGCTTAGTTGGTGATAAAAACAATAACTGGTCAAGCAAATTAAAAAGCTCACGAAAGCATAAGCATCAACAAAAGTGGAATAAAAGTAAAAATAGTAAGAATATTAATATTTCTTCTGACGTTGTTTGCTTTGGATGTAGGAAGCCTAGATATATGAAAAATCAGTGCCCTAATTTGAGAACTCTTCATATAAAAGAGAACGATAAAATAAAGCAAATTATAAACTGGTCAAATAATGAAAAGCAAAAAATTCTTGGGTAGATCTTGCTTCTGAATCATCTGATCAGGAGCAAGATGGTGCTTAAAACTTTGTTTGTATTTTTTATGTTTTTATGTTTTGTTTGTTCTTTTGTTTCTATGATTTTTTGTTTTTTTATTATTTTTCTTTTCTTTTTTTGTTATGTGTCTTTTCTAGTCAACACACACGTTCACCTTCTAAAAATGAAAAACCTACCTCATTTTTTTTCTTGAATTCTTATAAAAATTGTGTTGGAGTTCTCTAAAAACAGTCAAAAGAAGGATACTCATGATTTTGTCTCTCAATCTCTGTTTCCTAAAAGAGGTTATTCTACTTTTGATTTAAAATCTTTTTCATATTTTAAATTGGTTTTTGAAACAAAATTTTTTATCTCCCTACATTTTATTTATCGCATAGGAATCTTTTACAAGTTGTTGAATCTACCCCATAATTTTCTTAATAAAGAAATTCATTTTGTCAATAGGATGGGCTTACTTTTTATTTTTAAGATTTTAAAAAGGTAGCATATTCAAAAAAAAAAAAAAGGCCAATGATGCCAAAAATAAAAGATGCACAAAGATGCCAAATTGAAAAAAAAAAAAGAATACACAATGTGTATCAAAAATCAAAAGATGCGCAGTGCACCAACCAATTGTCAAGAGGCATAAAATGAGTCCACAAAATTTAATGCTTACTATTCTTGTACTTCTTAAAGCTTAAGAAAACCGTTGATACTTTTGATTCTTGAGTTTAAAAATCATGATTCCTGATTCAACAATTCGTGTATTAATCTTCTATTAGATATTTCTTTTGGTAGGAGTATTGAAAAATGATTGTTTTTTTCTCTAATTTATTCTTTGATTTAGATATTGAATTAAAAAGTTTTTAAGCCTTTTAAAAGAACTTGAGTTTGGATTATCAAATTCTAAATTTCTAACCTTTTTTGGGCCATGCATTATCAATACAATTCTACTAAGCTTTTGAATAAAATCAAGAGGTAACTTTCTCATTTTAAGAATATTTATTTTGTTCACTAGATCAAGGATCATTTTTTGTCTTTTAATTTTTATTTTTTTATTTGTGCCCCTTCTCTTTTTGATAATGTCAAAGGGGGAGAATGTACTGTTAAATTTGTATCCTTTTTCTTATATTTGTTTTTTTTTCTTTCAAAAAATTAAAAACAACAAAATTTTTTTTATCACCTATATTTTTAAAGTTTTATTCTAGTGATGGGAAGATTAGGAGAAAATATTTTCTTTTTTACAAATTCAAATAGTAATGTTTGTCTACGACTGCCTTATCTACTAACATTTCAGGTCTACAAGATCAGACTGCAATTTGGAACTAGCTCAAGATTGGGTAGACTAGGTCTGAGTCAGTTTGTACCATTTTTCTTTCTTGAGTCTATTATAATTGGTGTGGCTCTTGATGCTAAGTAACCTTGCACACACACACACACCTTGGAAGATTTTTTGACTGTTCCCTAGAGTTTATTATTTTTGGTAACATCATCCGGGATGATATTTATATCGGCCGAGACAATCGATTCAAAAACAGAAACCTATTTAGGGCATCCTTATTAAGGAAGCCATCATAAAGTACATTGGCCTGGACGATTTTGTATCGGCTAGGATGATAGGCTAAAATCAGAAGAAATCTATCGCCAGATCTATTTAGGAATTACTTATTTTTGGACATTGTCCAGGGGATTGGCCTGGCCTATTTGGGATCTGCCTGGCCTATCCAGCATAATTTTTTTAAAATAAATCTAGCAATTAAAGAAAGAAATTAATGGTGATTTTTATGATCACATCGGCCAGTCCGATCGAAGGATGGTCCGGGCCAGTTTGACATCGGCCAACTTCTTTTCAAGGCGATGTTCAGGACAATTTTCCTCATATTTGAACTGATTGTCCAAGATGATATCCTATCGGCCTGGACGATATGACCAAAAATTATCTAATCATCCTTAATCGACCAGGTTGATTGAGCATAATTTACGCTGATCGGCCAGGCCGATATTTATATCAGTCTGGACGATAATGTCGACAAGTTGTATTAATGAGCTTATTTTGAGATCTTCTATTTATAATTTGACAAGACACTTTATAAGTATCTTTGGCAGCCATTGTAGCTTCATTCTTTTGGGGGAAACTTGAAGAGAGAGCTTAAAAGGGAGTGAGAAACATGTGAAGTTTGAGAGAGGGAGAAGATTCTATGGGGGGGGGGACTCAAGGGAGTGTGGAGGGGGATTCCACATGGTTGCTTCGGCGAGCTTGCACCTTAGTACCATTGGATTCAAGGCTTGTCTTGAGAGAAGTTCACCAAAGAAGAAGATCTCTTTGGTGTCAAAGGACCCGGCCACTCCGCCGCACTGGGGAAGTTGGAAGTGATTTTATAAGGCCTTCTCTGCCTAGCTGTGGGGGCTAAAGGAGAGACACTATGTTTAGTGCAATATTCGGAGGGTGCCTCCGGGTAGTGGACATAGGTCAAGGTTTGACCGAACCATTATAAATCTGGTGTGTTCTTTCCTTTATCATTTCAGCATTTAATTTCCACACTTTAGTTTTCGTAGTGGTGAATTTTGATTCTGGTTTTAAGATTGTGTTTGTTTTAATTATCGATTCACCTTTCTTTTAAATAGCCTTGGGTCAGTTCATAAGGGGCCTAACATCCCTAACGGACTTTCACACCAAAAGTTAAATCTTTGACAGACCATGAATATTAAGCTTAAAGATATTATTAAGGGGTTAATCCAGTAAACCAACTTAGGCTCATCAAAGGAATGATTAAACTCCAATGAGAGACTCAAGTTAGGAGCCCCAAAGAAATAATCCTTAATGTTTTTGATGGAAAGCAGGTTAGCAGAATTAGGTCTCAGAACTTTGTCTTTCACATTTTAGTAATCCTATGTTCTTTAGGGTTTAACAATCCTTATGAACTTTTAGATCTTTCTTTTTTAAAGCAACTTAATCACTCTCGCTACAAAATTCCCTCCTATTAAGGATATAAGAAAGACATGCTATATTTCTATAATGTACTAAATAACATAAGGTTCATTATTCTTACTGGCGAATACTAATGTGGCATATTGTCACAGATAAGTTTGGAAATCAAATCCAATATATTGTTGAAAAGAGAATTATTTCTATCCATCCATAAATACCACAAAATAAGAGAGGGAATCACATTTATAATATGGCCTTTAGACTTAATGAACCAATAACTAAGAATTTCATTAATATACATATTAGCACTAAAGCAATTTAATATAAAAATATCATCAAAATGGTTCAAATTTTAATAGCTATAGGACCAGAAATAAAAAATTGGTACATGTTCTCCACATGATAACAACATTGACATTTGGAAGCTAAAATAAAACCTCTTTTAATTAAATTCTCATCAGTGGGAATAAACTTATGCATGATTCTTCAAATTAAAGTTGTAATAGTTATAGGAATACTTTTATTCCAAATCATAGAAAAAATTTTGGTAGTATAGTTCTTTATTCTAAAAGCATGCCAAGCATCCTTTAATCTGAAACTCCCATTATTAGAAAGATTGCATAATAATAAGTCATCAGAATTAGTATTACTAGGGAGGTTAATATTTTGTTGAATAATAAAATCAGGAATAACTTCAACAAGTTTATTATAATCCCAACAATTATCAGTAATAAAATGATTCACCTTAACAGTAGCAGTGGTTCCAGTATTGATAATAGAATTAATGGAATGAGCCCCCAACCATCTTGCCAAAAGAAGAAGTTACCACCATTAAGACAACATTTAATGTGAGGCTCAACAACCCATTTAATATTGCAAAAGTCTTTGCCAAACTTTAGAATCACCTTTATTATAGAAACACAGTAGGATGCTTGCCGACACAATACTTAACATGCATAAACGTAGCCTAAAGACTAACTTTAGCATGGAAATTATACCTTAGTTTGAAGCAAAATGTATAAGACAAATCATACATATTCTTACAACCCAGATACCCTCTTCAAAAACACCACAACAACGATTCCAAAAAGACTAGATAATTTTAGAATAATTGGTTGTCCCCCTCTAAAAATATTTATCAAATATTTTTTCAATTCTATTGCAAAGAGTACGAGTAGTTTGGAGAATTTGGAAGATATAAATAAGAAGGGAATAAAAGGACACTTTTAATAAGGGTCAATCTACCACCAAAACTTAAAAAGTTAGAGTCCTAAGAAGTAAGCTTATTATGCACAAAAGTAATCAAATCATCAAAGAGAAAAGTTTTCTTTCTACCTTAGAAAAGAGGGATACCTAAGTATTTAATAGGCATATGACCATGTACAAAACTAGTAAGGCCTTTAATAGTATAACACGATCATGAGGCACTTTGTTGGAAGCAATAAAGTAGTTCTTACTCTTGTTAAGAGAAAACCCACTTAAAGTTCCAAAATTTTGATAAATATTCTTCAGCCTATTAATCCGGTTTAAAGAGGCATTGGTAAATACAATTAAAATATCAAAAAAACATAAATGAGAAATAGGAAAGCCTCCTATAGTTCTAAAATAAAGGCTAGGGTGATATTAAAAGAGTTTTGAAATATCTCTAGATAAGACTCAGTAGCCATAATAAAAAGAGCATGAGAGATAGGATCATCTTATCTTAACCCATGAGAAGATTAAAAAAAAAAAAACTAATGCTTTTGCCTTTAACAATAATAGAAAAAAAAAAGGGATCCTTCAATGAAATTTTTGATAAGATTAATAAAGTCTGAATTAAAATAAAATAGATGCAAAATTCTAATTAATTTTGTCAAAAGCTTTGGCAATATCTAATTTTAAAATAATGTTGGCACCTCTCACCCAAACATCTAGGTCATCACAAAATTATTGGGCCAAAAGAATGTTATAAAAATAGCCCAACCATTGAAAAAACCCATTTGGTTAGGAGAAATAATTTTAGGAAGAAAATGATATAATCGATTCATAAGAATTTTAGAAATCAACTTACTAAAAAAAGTACAGAGATTGATAGGTCTGAAATAATTCTAATTGCTAATAGAATTATTCTTAGGAATAAGAAAAATAGATGTGGAAGAAAAGAACTTAGGAATGTTGTCATTAATAAAACAAATCTAAAATAATAGCATAAAGATCATTACTAATAATATTTCAGGCTTTCTAGAAAAACTTTGTGGTGAAACCATCCAGCCCATCCACAGAATCAATATTCATATCATGGACAATCTCCTTGATTTCCTCTAAAGTAGGGGGGTAGAGAGAGTAGCATTGTCATGCTGAGTAATGATATTAGGGATGACACTAGGGTTATCAATAAGAGCATGATTAAATTTTTGTTTTAAAGCTTTTTAAAGTGCTCAACTGTAAGTTTTAAAGCTTTTAAAGTGCTCAACTGTAAAACTAGCAATTTCCTTAGCATCCTCGGTATGGGAACCATCAGAACAGGAAATTTTATAAATGTAAATTTTAGCACAAGTTCTCATGATTAACACATGAAAAAATTTAGTATTATTTCTGAAAGTTCGATGGGGATGTTAAGCCCTATGAACTTAGTCCCAAGCTAACCAAGAGGGGGGGTGAATTAGTATTTTAAAAAATTCTTTTCACAAAGAAAGGAAATTGCATAAACCAAATCACACCACAAAAATAAATGCGGAATTTAAAAGTGCGGAAGTAAGAAAAGGAACACAGAAATTTATAGTGGTTCGGTCAAACCTTGACCTACGTCCACTCCTTGGAGGCACCCTCCAAGTATTGCACTAACACAAAGTGACTCTTCTTTAGCCCCCACAGCTAGGCGGAGAAGCCCTTACAAAATCACTTCCACCTCCCCCGGTGCGGCGGAGTCGCCGGGTCCTTTGACACCAAAGAGACTTCTTCTTTGGTAAACTTACCTTGAGACAAGCCTTGAATCCGATGGTACTAAGGTGCGAGTTCGCCGGAGCAACCGTGTGGAACCCCCTCCACACTCCCTTGAGTCCCCCCTCACAGGATCTTCTCCCTCTCTCATACTCCACCCTTTCCACTCTCCCTTTCAAGCTCTCTCTTCAAGTTTCCCCCATAAGAATGAAGCTACAATAGCTGCCGAAGACACTTACAAAGTGTCATGCCAAAGCTTAAATAGAAGCTCTCAAAATGAGCTCATTAATGCAAGTTGCCGACATTATCGTCCAGGACGATAGACATATCGTCCTGGCTGATCAGTACAAATTAAGCTCATTAGCCCGGGACGATTTGAGACGATCAGAAGAAAATTGGTTACATCGTCCAGGCCGATCTCACGATTGTCCTGGCCGATTAGTTTAAAACCGATTTCAATCGTCCTGATCATAGCCCTGAATACAAGCTGTCCGATGAAGATCGTCCAGGCTATCATCCTGGCCGATCATTCGATCATCCCGGACGATGTGATCGTATCAATCAACCATTAATGCTTTCCAAAGATACCAGATCAATTTAGGCATGATTTGAGTTAGATCGTCCTGGACGATAATAATATCGTCCAGGCCGATTTCCTAAAACAAAGAATTTCTAAACTGATTATGGCGGCTGATTCTTTCTGAATTGAGATTATCTTCCTGGCCGATACAGGTATCGTCCAGGCCGATCTGTTGACGGCTGCCTTAATGAGGATGCCCTAAATAGGGTTTCTAATTTTGGACAGATCGTCTAGGACGATATAAATATCATCCCGGCCGATATTACCAAAAATAGAAAACTTATAGGGAACAACAGGAGATCTTCTAAATTACAATCCAACTGGTCCCACACCAAATACAACAGACTCAAGAAAGGAAAAAGTTTACAAACTGACTCAGACCTAGTCTACCCAATCTTGAGCTGATTCCAAATTACAGTCCGATCGTGGGAACCTGAAACGTTAGCACATAAGGCAATCGTAGAGAAATAAGAAATGTTTGCTATCATCAAAATCATAAACCATAGATCCGCAACAATCTCCCCCTTTTTGATGATGGCAAAACATTTCAAATTGAATTTTCAAAATGAGCAATTTTCTCCTAATTTCCCCCTCACTAGAATAACACTTTTAAAAAATTGAAAATATTTTTGTTGTTTTTAATTTTTTGAAAACAAGATACAAATACGATAACAGTACAAAAATTCAACAATACGTTCTCCCCCTTTGACATTATCAAAAAGAGAGGAGGCACAAACAAAAACAAAATGACCAAAAGACCAAAAACATTTCCTGATCTAATGAAAAACTAATATTCTTAAAATGAGAAAGTTACCTCTTGGTTTTAATCAAAAAAATTTAGTAGAATTGGATTGACAACGCATAATTAAAAAAAAAGGTTAGAAAATCAAGAATTAATAATCCAAACTCAAGTTCTTTAAAAAGGCTCAAAATTTTTTTAATTCAATATCTAAATCAAGGAATAAATTAGAGAAAGAAACAATAATTTTTTAAAACTCCTTTCATAGAACATATCTAATAGAAGATCAATGCACAAATTGTTGAATCAAGAATTAAAATTTTCAAAGTCAAGTATCGTAAGTATCAAGGGTTTTCTTAAGCTTTTTAAGAAGTATAAGAATGGTAAGCATTAACTTTTTGTGGTCTTCATTTTATGCCTCTTGACAATTTGTTGGCGCATTGCGCATCTTTTGATACACTTTGTGTATTCTATATTTTTCAATTTGGCGCTTTGCGCATCTTTTATTTTTGGCATCATTGGCCAATTTTTTGATTATGCTACCTTTCTGAAATCTTAAATACCAAAAGTAAACCCATACTATTGATAAAGCGAATTTCTTGATTAAAAAAATTTTGAATTAAATTCAACAACTTGCAAAAGATTCCTATGCGATAAATAAAATATAGAGTGATAAAAAATTTTAGTTTCAAAAACCAATTTAAAAGATGAAAAAGAGTTTAAATCAAAAGTAGAAAAACCTCTTTTAGGAAACGTAGTTTGAAAGTAAAAAACATGAGTTTCTTTCCTTTGATTGTTTTTAGATAAGTTAATCACAACTTTTACTAAAGATTTCAAGAAAAATTAGGAAGTAAATTTTTCTTTTTTAGAAAAGTGAGTGTGTGTGTTGATGAGAGAAAAATTTCACAGAGACAAAAAGGAATAATAAAAAAAACACAAAACGAAAAACATAAAAACACAAAAAAAAGAAAAAAAAAACAACACAAAAAATATGAAAGGCTCTTAACCATTATCTCACTCCTGGTCCGATGCTTCAGAGACCAGATCTGCCCATGAGATTTTTTGCTTTTCATTATTTCCCTAGTTTAAATTTATCTTCGCCTTACCCTTTTCTTTTGCAGGGAGAATTCTTAAATTAGGGCACTCATTCTTCATATGTTCAGGTTTCCTACATCAAAAGCAAACAATGTCAGAGGAAATATGGACATCCTTACCACTTTTACCTTTCTTCCTCTTTTGCTTATGCATTGATGAGCTTTGTGATTTGCTTGACAATTCATTGCTATCGTCACCAACTAAGCTTCCTCTTTTCGTATCTTCAGTTTTTAGAACAATCGTCTCACCTGCATCCAAAAGTCTTTGACTCAACCCTTGCTCGTAGGCAATGAGTGAGCCAATCAAATAATCAATAAAATAATCATTCAAATCTTTTGATTCATAAATAGCAACAACTTTAGCATCAAATTTTTCAAGTAAACAACGAAGAATTTTGTTAACTTTTTCAAAATTTGAAAAATCTTTTCCTAATGCATGCAATGATGTAGTAATTTGAATAAACCTTGTATACATGTCTAAAATTGTTTCAAAAGGTTTCATAGAAAACATTTCAAAATCATGAATTAAAATATTCAACTTGGATTGCTTGATTTCACTAGTGCCTTCGTATATGGTGTGCAATTTATCCCAAACTTCCTTACCGGTAGTGCACGTGGATATTAACATAAAATCATCAGAATTTAAAGCACAGAAAAAATAATTTAAAGACTTTGCATTTAATTGAGCATCCATTCGTTCATCCCTATTCCATTGATTAAAAGGAATATCAGTTTTAATTCCATTAACAATACGTGATGGTGATGAATAACCAGTTAAAATCATATGCCACATGCGAAAATCAATTGATTGCAAAAAAGTAGACATGCGAATTTTCCAAAAATCAAATGTAATATTTTCAAACAATGGTGGTCTAGTGATTGAATATCCTTCCGCAAAAATACGATTAGAAATATTAGCCATGGATCGAAATTCAAAAGTTTTTAAAAACTTATTTTATGAAAACCGCTCTGATACCACTTGAAAGTTCGATGGGGATGTTAAGCCCTATGAACTTAGTCCCAAGCTAACCAAGAGGGGGGGTGAATTGGTATTTTAAAAAATTCTTTTCACAAAGAAAGGAAATTGCATAAACCAAATCACACCACAAAAATAAATGCAGAATTTAAAAGTGCGGAAGTAAGAAAAGGAACACAGAAATTTATAGTGGTTCGGTCAAACCTTGACCTACGTCCACTCCTTGGAGGCACCCTCCAAGTATTGCACTAACACAAAGTGACTCTCCTTTAGCCCCCACAGCTAGGCGGAGAAGCCCTTACAAAATCACTTCCACCTCCCCCGGTGCGACGGAGTCGCCAGGTCCTTTGACACCAAAGAGACTTCTTCTTTGGTGAACTTACCTCGAGACAAGCCTTGAATCAGATGGTACTAAGGTGCGAGTTCACCGGAGCAACCGTGTGGAACCCCCTCCACACTCCCTTGAGTCCCCCCTCACAGGATCTTCTCCCTCTCTTAAACTCCACCCTTTCCACTCTCCCTTTCAAGCTATCTCTTCAAGTTTCCCCCACAAGAACGAAGCTACAATGGCTGACAAAGACTCTTTCAAAGTGCATGCCAAAGCTTAAATAGAAGCTCTCAAAATGAGCTCATTAATGCAAGTTGCCGACATTATCGTCCAGGACGATAGACATATCGTCCTGGCCGATCAGTACAAATTAAGCTCATTAGCCCGGGACGATTTGAGACGATTAGAAGAAAATTGGTTACATCGTCCAGGCCGATCTCACGATCGTCCTGGCCGATTAGTTTAAAACCGATTTCAATCATCCTGATCATAGCCCTGAATACAAGCTGTTTGATGAAGATCGTCTAGGCCATCGTCCTGGCCAATCATTCGATCATCCCGGACGATGTGATCATATCAATCAACCATTAATGCTTTCCAAAGATACCAGATCAATTTAGGCATGATTTGAGTTAGATCGTCCTGGACGATAATAATATCGTCCGGGCCGATTTCCTAAAACAAAGAATTCCTAAACTGATTATGGCGGCCGATTCTTTCTGAATTGAGATTATCGTCCTAGCAGATACAGGTATCGTCCAGGCCGATCTATTGACGGCTGACTTAATGAGGATGCCCTAAATAGGGTTTCTGATTTTGGACAGATCGTCCAGGATGATATAAATATCGTCCCGGCCGATATTACCAAAAATAGAAAACTTATAGGGAACAACAGGAGATCTTCTAAATTACAATCCAACTGGTCCCACACCAAATACAACAGACTCAATAAAGGAAAAAGATTACAAACTGACTTAGACCTAGTCTACCCAATCTTGAGCTGATTCCAAATTGCAGTCCGATCGTGGGAACCTGAAACATTAGCACATAAGGCAATCGTAGAGAAATAAGAAATGTTTGCTATCATCAAAATCATAAACCATAGATCCGCAACAATTTCCACCTTAAACAATGTGCTTGGAAGAAGCTTTTATTTCCAAAAACTTCCTCCGGAGTTTATAATTGAAAAAGATAATATTTGGCTTCATGAAATAAATTGAAATTATCATCAGAAGGAAGCAACTGGTAAACATGCTCAATAGTATTCACTTCATCTTTAGCTATAAGGATATTAGTGAAAACAGTTTTAAAAATATTTCTATTCCACCAATTAATTTTTTGCTTAAGTCTTTTAAGTTTGAACCACAATATGTTCATATAAAAAAGAGAGTTATTAGGGTCCAGAGGAGCCTACAAATTCTCTTGAATCATGTTCATGGAGTTTTCAAGTAACCACATATTTTGAAATCTAAAATTAGGGGTTGGACCAACATGCATAGTAATAAGGCCAATAAGAATATGAGAATGATTAAATAAAGTTCTACTAAGATCTTCAATAGCGATAGAGTTAAAAGAGTTAATCCAACTATCATTAAAAATCACACAATCTAACCGTTGCCATAAATTAACACAGTTCCAAGTAAAATTATTACCAGAAAAACCAATGTGCACTAAGTTGTAATCCAAAATCATGTTATTGAAATCCTCATAGATTGATATACAAGATTTGAGCTCCAATCTACTCAGAGGAATTGAAAATTGTATTAAAATCATCGCCAACTAATAAGGGTAAACTAATAATAATATGGAAATTAGCAAGTTTCTCCTAAAGAACTTTTCTACTAATACGAGAAGAAGCAGTATAAATAAAAGAAACATAACATTTCAACTGTAAAAACTCAATATTACAATGAAGAACTTGAGTAAAATCCCTAATAACATCAACCATAATAGGATCCTTCCAAAACACCCAAATTTTATTGGATGTATTTGCAACATAATGATTGAAACCCAAGAACCTTGCAATACTGACCAGTTTAGCATATGAAATAAGATGTTCAAGTAAAATAAGAATATAAACATTATGAATACAACATAAATTCTAAATAGCTTACCTCCCTACTTTCTAACAACTTGGGATAGTTTTAGGGCATCCAATTAATGCTCCTGATCGATCAAAGTCATCCAAATTAACCTTAATAGCTGAAATAGGGAAAAGCATGTAAAATATTCATTCAAACATAACTCTCATCCCTGTTACCCTCAGAGCTTCTTAGATTTAGTTTTTCTCTTATACATTACCCCATTATTTCCCATCAATTTAGAGTTCATTGGAGATAAGACAGATGAAGAACAATAAGCCTATCTATTTAAACTCCTTCAAATCTTCATCCATTCTTCCTGCGACCTTGAATCCTTCATCAGAGCTATGGAGGAACTATCAATAAAGAAAAATAGGCTATCAAACACACCCTGACATCGCATATGTTGAGGTATTTATCAAAACCTATAGCTCTACCTAGGATTCTAATTAGGCTCCGAAGGACCCTATGAAAATGCATGAAAATGTTTCCCCACCCTTTCTCATAATATGTCATTGACATTTCAAATAGCATGCCATTTATTTTACTTTATAAGAAGTTTGGATCAAAACCTAAAATTAAGGTCTTATTTTTTCAGTTGGACAAGATAATCTTAGGGTCATCTCATTTGTGTAAACCACACTAATAGACCTAATTTAATTTTATCATGCATCTGGTTCAACCTATATTGGTGGTGAGATGGATGGGACTTCATCTGACTTAATCACTTATATTTGGTCCAAAATATGCAGATCCAATGACTTGCATTAGCATTTTATATGGTTAAGTGATTAACTATAAGTCGATGCATGGTTAACCAGGTCACTATCACGTGTAAAGCACAATTCACTAAAGTTTTTGCCATCCTAGCCTGTCCAATCATCTTCATATGCATTTATAAGTGCCACACTACTAGAGTTAATTTAATAAATTTAATTTAAAATGTATTTTAAATTGAAATAACTTAAAACATTTACTATAAACCAGTTAAATAAGTGAACAAGAAGTTTCAAAATATGTTGTAAAGAATGAAGAGATGTCTGGCTGTGTAAATATGATGGATACTCATTCATCACTACAAAGAGAGAAATAAAAGGGTAAAGGTGAAGAAAGAACTGTAGATACTGATGAATAAGATGATACAATGGATTCAACTCAATAACTCTTACTACAACAAAGTGAAAAAGATGAGCAAATTTAAAAGTTTGAGAAGAAGTTAGAGGAGATGATGGCTATGATTTCCATCATGCAAGGTAAAGTGCCTCATGTCTTGGATACTCAAGTCAAATCTCCTCTTGATAAATTAAAATAACTTAGTAATTGGAATAAGGAAATTAGGATAGAAGATTCAAAGAAACTAGTAAATAAATGTTTGTTAAGAGAACCATCATCAGTATAACCTATAAATATAAAGTATATGGTTGAGAAATAAGTTCAAGAAGTAATAGCTAAATCTTAGGGTACTTTATCTTTCTTAAAGGGTAGACTGTATCTAGAATAATATGAATTGGTCCCTTATCTAAAAGGAATTAGACTTCCATCTTTCAAAAGTTTTGATAGCATAGCAAAACCTAAACAATTTCTTGTATATTTATGAGATAGTTTTTTTAATGCTAGAGGCAGTAGTGCACCTTTTTAAGATAATTTATTTGTACTTTATTCATCATTGAATTTAATTGGTATGCTATACAACCCAATGGGTCAATTAATACTTTCAATTAATTAGAAGTGTTATTTTTAAAGAGGTTTGCTAGTGCAAAGCATCACATCATCGTATGTGATCTCTTAGTAGAGAAGATGAAATTAGATGAAAGTTTAGTAGATTATATACTGAGGTAGAGGAATCTTAGTATTAGATGTGAGCCACAACTGTACGAACAACATGCTAGAGAGATCCTCCTAAAAATATTCACAGTGTGGTTACCTTCTTACTAAAAGGCTTTATGATCAAGAATTTCAAGAAGTTATTAGTTAAAGCTTCAAACCTTTAAGAGGAAGCACTTAGATTCCATTACTAAAAGCTCTGCCTCCTTTAAAAATGAAGAAATTGAATTCTCAGAAGGTGTTGGAAAAGAAATTAGGATCAACATCTACAATTGATAAAGGGAAAAGCCAATGCATTTTAAGGAAGAGAATCTGAGTCAACCTCCTCAGTATCAATAATATAATAGACTCCATGGTGACTAATAGTCTAGAACCTGACCTTATCTGACTCCATAATAGAGATAGGAAAAAACTTAACTACTTCAAGAATTGCAAGAGAGAAGCCATTTAGAAGATGTTTAAAAGCCTCACAAATAAGCCAAGATTTAAGCTTCCCACGCCTAACAAACTAAAAGAAATGGGAAAAGTAGGGCAACATAATTATTTTCCATATTACCCGATGCTCGACCAAGAGTTGGAAGATTTCATAACCTTCAAAGAGCAGCTTGATAAGAATTATAAAGATGGAATAATTATGATACCCAAGGAATATTTATTTGCTTCAAGTCAAGGATATACTAAATGTATAATTAGTAAGCCTTATGTACCTTCTCCAATTTTAAAATTTGATGAAGGGTGGGATGTAGCAATACCCAATTCTTCTAAAAGAATCCTTAAAATATTATATCATTCATCTTTCTAGAAATCCCCAAGAGCATAGAATCCATCTTGGTTGATCTGGTAGGTCATGAGGAGGAGTAAAATAAAGTTAAACAAAAGATCCCAAAAAAGTGTGAGTTGATCAAGATTTTGAAGTCTCGAGGTAGGAGGAGAAGAATAAAATAGAGTTAGGTTCTAATAAAATAGTTAGTTATGCAAACGGTGAACATGTCTCTTAAACCATTAACTTTGTATAACCTTTATTTCATTTAAACTGAGCCTAATAAAGTAATGAAAAAGAATTTTGCATACATCATGCTTACTTCTAATAATGAAAAATTCAAATCAAAATTTAAATAATAATGAAAATAATTCTCAAGAAACACCTATAAATGATGTAGATAAATATTTCCCATTTATTATGATAGTGATTCCCCTGTACTTGATGTACAAGGTGATCTTATCAATATCAAATTAGAAGTTTATGATTCAAATAGTTGACTAGAGGACAATCAAGTGATGATCTATTATCGACAATGAAAACCTTGTGAAGATCCTTCTTTTGAACAAGTAGTGCAAGTTAAGCTTCATAGTAACAAAGTTTTACCACTATGAATTGCATCCGTAGATAAAAGAAAAGAAGTTCAAAATAATTTAGACACTTCAAATCAATCTTAACCAAATCTAGATTCAGATATAACAATTCTAGAAGTTCCAAAAGTTTATTGTACCATCTAAGCATATCGTATGAAGCTTCCTATGAAAATGAGTATTTATGACGCTCTGGTTCTTTCCAAAGAAATGAAGGAGGCTTTAATCAAAACATTAACCGATCTAGAGAAATGTATGGCTTAGCTAGCATCAATGTAGATAGAAGTGTGTTATACTTCAAAGAGACTATAGGAATCATATTTTTTGATGAAGATTTGCTATTGGGAATTGCAAATCATAATTGTTTGTTGTATATTTCTATAAACATAGACAAATTTAAATTGTCTCATGTCCTTGTTGATATAGGTGTATCAGTCAATATAATGAATCTTAAAAATTCCACACACTGGAGAGTAGATACTAACAAATTCAGCTATGATAAAATAATGCTATGAAGATTCAACGAGAGTGATGAGAGAGCCTTGAGTTCAATAACCTTCTTGTCAAAAATAGAAATCTTGAAAATTGAAGCCAAATTTCATATAATAGGCTTTGATGCTTCTTTAATTCTCTTCTTGGTAGGCTCTGCTCCATAAACATGGAATAAGGTCTTCCACCTTTCATTAGTATATCACATACTCTCGAGAGGGGGTCAAGAACTGCATCAAAAGGTTACTTGCCACCATTTTTATTCATAAAGTTAGTATATGTGAAGATGGTTCATATTTTTTTCATCTGCCTAAAAAACAAATTATTTTCTTTAAAATTCTCGAACTGGATGAATTAAAAGAATAAGAAATGAAAGAAAAGAAAAAAAAAAAAAAAAAAGGAAAAATTACAACATCCAGATGTCGAATACAATATTATTTGGTCACCTTCCCTTCTTTTACAAAGAGGTAGTTAAATGGAAAAATGATCTAGAGAAAGAGGTCAATCATGCCAAAACATAATAATTCAAGAAAATAAAGAGCAATATATATAAGTAAGGGAGCCTGTAATACATATTGATCTTGAATCCAGTTCAGATGAAGTGTCATATGTGTTTGATAAAGACAAAAAAGTTGTAAAATATAGGAAATTTAAAAGTCATCCAAAGTTAGAAATTTTTATATAAAATGATAGTGATGAGGATAGGGTCCAAGTCACTAGGGAATATAATTCTAAATTATCTATTATAAAGAAGTTAGAAAGGTATGTGAAAAATATCACCTTAAACCTAGTATCTAAAATGATGTAAAAAGGTTAGAGGTGAAGGCCTCGGTTCTTTTAGATATGGATTACAAAGCCATTACCTTTATACCTTCCACCAGCAAAACCCCAAGAATCTGATATAACTTTTGATGATACATTAATTGATGAGATAATATAATTACCTTTTGATTGGTACTCAATTTATGTAACTAAATTTGCTAAGAAAGGTTTAACATCCTTAAATTAGACTCGAGGAGATGCACAACAATTTGAATACTCGTGGAGTACGAAATATCATAAATACACATCAAGATTAGGTGTTGGTTTTTCTTCTCTATGTTTGTTTGATGATGATGAATATTACTTAGTTATATCAAATAATTTAGAGTAACATTAAATCTTTTAATGAACTCTATTTAGAAACTTCAGATGATCTGGATGACTCTCAAGTCAGGGATGTACCTCCAAAACTTGAAAAGGAGATTAAATCTACAATTGTTGATCTAAAAAAAAAAAAATTGGGCACTAAAAAAGATTCTCATCCAATTTTTATAAGCTCTTTGTTGATTGAGGATGAGGCGAACAACATGATCATATTATTATCAGAATTCAAAGACTATTTTGTCTGAAGTTATAAAGAGATGCCCACATTATCTTTAGATATAGTAGTTCACAAGTTAGTATTTCAATAAGCAATAGTTCAAGTAAAGCAAGTGCCTCGATGGATATGACTCGAGCTTGAACAATAAGTCATGGTTGAAGTGATGAAGTTAATTAATGTTGGAATTATTAGGGAGGAGAAATATCCAACTTGGTCAGCTAGCATCATTCCAGTTAAGAAAAAGAATTGTCAGATACATGTCTGCATCAATTTTAGACATTTAAATAAAGCTTTTTCCAACAGATGAGTTTTTTCTTCATATACTAAAACTTATGATAGATATTGCTTCCTCCCATGCAACATTTTCTTTTATGGATGGTTCATCAAGATATAATTAGATTAAGATGGATTTTCAAGATGAAAAATATACATCATTTATGATGTCAATAGGGATCTACTTATATAATGTTATCTCATTCAGATTAAAAAACACTGGAGTAACTCATCAATGAGCAATGATGAAGATTTTAAATGAACTCATCCACCACTAGGTGGAGTGTTATGCCAATGATCTATTTACTAAAGTCTAAAAAGATGATTATTTATATGACTAGAGAATTATTTCCAAAGGTTACACAAATATAATTTAAAAATAAATCCTTTGAAATGTGCTTTTAATGTCACTTCAAGAAAAATTTTCGGTTTCGTAGTTTAACACCGCATAATTTAAATTAATCCTAATAAAATTAAAGTTATAATAAAAATGCATCCACCTAAAATCCTTACCAAATCAAAATCTTTCCAAGGTCGATTAGCATACCTTAGAAGATTCATATCAAACCTTTCATCATGATGTCAGCCTTTTGCAGCATTGTGTAAGAAAGATGATCATTCGGTTGAATGAAAATTGCTAGAAAGCATTTGATGGTATAAATGGTATTTAACAAATCCTTTAGTAATTATAGCTCCCATTTTGGGAAAGCCAATAATCCTATATACGATAGCTTTTAGTGAATCTCTTAGCACTATTTAGCTTAAGCTAATAAAGAAGGAAAAGAGAATACACTTTATTATGTTAGTAGATGTTTAGTTCCTGCTGAAGTAAATTATTCTCATAATGATAAGCATTATTTAGCTTTGATATTTTCCTCTTAGAAGTTGAGATGCTACATGCTATCCTAGAAAGTAAATTTGATATCAAGAGTAAATCCACTACAGTAACTTATGACTCGACTGACTTTATCAGGAAGATTAGCTTGATTGTCAATTATTATATCATAATTTAAGATTACATTCATTCCATTATTAGCAATGAAAAGATAAGCCTTTAAAAAATTCTTAGAAGCTCATTTAAAGCACGATGATTGCCTGATATTTGATGAATTACTAGATGAACAAATTATGGAGTTAGAATCAAGTGAAATCTACATGGGAATTTTATTTTGATAGTGTTTCTTCTAGTCAATAAGGAGCATCTGATGATATTTTCTGAAGGCAAGATAGAATTGGTATAGTATTCATCATTCCACATAAAGGTTTGATGTATTACTCTTATTAGGTAGTCAAAATTTGTAAAGTGTTGAAAGAAAGTTTGATTCCCTATCCTTGGTATAGATTCAAAATGCGTCATTATACAAGATTTCCCTTGGACAAAATTCTACAACAGATGCCTTAGTAAAGCTAGCCAAAGATCTGGCTTGCTTAGAAGAAGATTTGATTTCAATAGAAGTACAAGGTCATCAAATCTTATGTTCCATAATTTTAAACATACAAATAGAAAATTATCAACTGAGGTGTAATTATTTCAGTAATAGATGATGAAGTGGTAGATTGGAGAAAACCTTTCATTGAATACTTGAAAGAAAATAAGCTTCCTCATGACAAAATCATATCAGATAAAATCAAAAGAAGATCATTATCTTATTAATGACAACTTATACAGAAGATTATTTGATCAGATGTGGCTGCAGTGTTTAGATAAACCTGAAGCTTGAAAAATCATAGAGAAAAGTACAAGCTAGATTGTGTCGTGCACATCAATCCGAACCAAAAATGAAGATGAAAATTAAATTTTATGGGATTTTATTAGCTATTGATGACAGATGACTACATGAATGTTACACATCATTATAATCTATGTCAAGTGCATTGGATAGTCTTAATTCAACCACCTAGTGTCCTACATCATGGCTTTTTGAAAGTTGGGGTATATATATATATATATATATATATATATATATATATATATATATATATATATATATATATATATATATATATATATATATATATATATATATATATATATATATATAGTTAGTCTGATAGATGCTCCATCCTCCTGAGGTCATATATTTATATTAGCAACTACAAATTGAAAGTTTGTGAGGGTTGTTAAACCTTTATGAACTAGTTCGAGGTTAATCAAGAGGGGGGGGGGGGGGGGGGGGGGGGGGGGGGGGGGGCGAATTAGTTATTTTAAAAATTTCTTAAGACAAAGAATTTTTTTTGAAATTATTTGAATTTTTTAAAACAAATAATTTTATCACACAATGTGAAAGCACAACTAATTTCATAATAACTAAAATTAGATATTTCAAACATAAAAAAATCACAAATAAATTTAGAAATTAAATGCAAAAAGTAATAAAAAGAACACCCCACAATTATAGTGGTTCGATCAACTTGACCTACATCCACTCCCCAAAAACCTCATTTCTAGATATTGCACTAAAAGTAGTGTCCTTCTTTTTCCCCCATAGCGAGGTGAAAATACCCTTATAAAATCTTTCCAGCAACCTAGTGAGGCAGAGTATCTTGGATCCTTATACTCCCTTCTGGAGTAGGCAGAGAACATGGAAATATTTTTACTTCCTCCTAGAGTTGGCAGAGAACCTTGGAATTGTTTTACTCCCTATTAGAGTAGGTAGAGAATCTTGAACCTGATGTTGATGAAAGTCTCCCTAGAGCCACTAAGGAACTAAGGAAGAAGCTTAAAGAAGATAGTGGGAATCTTGCTTCGAGTAACCTTTGTGAATCCCTCACTACTCTCTCAAGTCAACTTAACAGTAAAATATCTTTCAAAAGATAATATGAGAGATTAGATATAAAGCCTCTAAAAGAAGCCCTAATTTTTAATTTTCTATCAAATATCATCTATAATGGTCCTTAGATTATCCTATACGATTAGTACAAAACAACCTTTTCAGCTAGTACGTTCAGTACTACCCTGTATGATCAGTTTAAGTATTTGTACAGATCATCCGGTGAGATTATACTATCATCTAGGACAATTAGTTCAAGATATTGTATGGATCATCCAACATGATATGGGATGATTGGCAATGATTTACATATCATCCTGTATATCCCTCGGGACATCTAGTACAATCTCTTATACATTTAGAAGAAAATTATTGTTTTTGTCTTGAACGATGGGGGATCATCCAATACAATCATTGTAGATCATCCTATACGATTTGATTGACTAATCTAACCATATATAGTCCCCTAATCACATGATCAATTTAAGCATGATTATCATAAATTAAATAGTACGATGTATATTTTCCTTTACGATTAGAATAAAAATTGAAGTTTAAAATATTCCTAAATTTAGATTGGTGGATATTTTTCAAGTCTATAACTGATCGTCCTATATAATGTGAATCATCCAATACGATAAGATAAACAATCTTTTTTTTTTGGTTAAAACCCACAAAAGTACCTACACATTGAATAAAAAAGGGAAATTATAAGGTCCTAAAGGGGACCTTTAGCTCACTAATGCTCGAATGAGCTACAGAACAAAATAAAAGAAAACCTATAAGTCAATAGTCCCCATAAAATAAAAATACAAAATAACCTAGTAACATGCAAGGGCAACTAGAAGTCGACACCCAAAAAAGAAAGATAGATATGAGAGCTTTAAGCTTGATATTTCTACAAAAAATGATGTTAAGAATCAGAAGCAATCCTAAAAGTTTGCCAGGGATGTTAAGCTCTTGTGAACTAGCCCGAGGCAAGGGGGGTTAAACTGATATGTACAAATTCTTCAAACAAAATCACAAACACAACCAAATAATCACCATAGAAATTAAAGTGAAGAAATTAAATGAGGAAAAATAATAAGAAAGAATACACCAAATTTTATAGTGGTTTGGTCAACTTGACCTACATCCACTCCCCGAAGCCTCTCCTCTAGGTATTATTGCAACCCATGACCCCGAGTTTGAGATTTTGATGATGACAAATAATGTCGTTTGAATTATATATTCATTGAATACTATTTTGTTTGCTATTGTCCGTGAGTACTAACATTTTAGGAAGATCACAAGCTACTCAAGATGACAGGAAACTCAAGAATGGGTAGATTAGGAGTATGAGTCTGACAATGTATTTTGTTATTTATTTTAATTTTATTTTCTTGAGTCTTGCCACAAAATGTATAGAAGTCCGACCAACTATGCGCACACACAGGGGGAGAGGGTTTTTAAATGTAAAAATTAGATATTTTCTTTCTCTTTAGATCATACTGTACGATGTTATTTCGTACCGTACGATCAGAGCTTTGTTGGATGATCCTGTGAATAGATCGTACAGTACGAATAAAATCGTACTATATGATATGTTCAAATCCAAAACCCTAGCCATCATTTTAACTTAAGTAAGTTATTTTACGTCGTTCGTACTGAACGAACATGTTCATACTGTACGATGAATTTTAAATACTTACTTAATTTAACCCGTGATTAGTGCTAGAAATCAAGGCTTAATTATAATTTGAAAATCGTACAATACGATGAACAGAGATGAATTATAATCATCCTGGAGATCGTCCTGGACGATCTCTTGGTTATTGTCTCATCGTACTGTATGATGTTAATTGTACCATACGATGAACATAGATGATGTTTGATCGTCCCGGCTATCGTCCTGTACGAACAGTATTATTGTGGATTGTACCGTACAATTTAATATCGTAATGTATAAAAGTTTTTGAACTATTCGTATCACTTCATACCAGGATGAAGTCTATTTATACATATCATACTATACGATTATAAACCATATTGTATGATAGTAACGGCTACTTTGAGATTTCAGGGAATTTTGAGCCCGTTTTTAGGTAACAAAATTATATTGTTTTGAGAGTGTGAATCAGAGAGGAGAACGTGGTTAGAGAGGGATTCCAAGAGAGAGAGCTCTTGAGAAGTTCTTTAGGGTTTGAGAGAGGAAGGAGAAGGTGAGCATTGTGAGGGAGAAGAAGGTGTGAGTGAGATCACACGGTTTCTCCGAACTTACTGCATCTTGTTCCTCCTGTGGCCCTAAAAGAATTTGTGGGAAAATCTCCAAGGGAAAAGCTCTTCTACATCCGTGACCTCGAGGTACTCTGCCTTCTACAGGAGGGAAAAATATGAGAAGGTACTCTGCCTTCTCAAGGAGGGAGAAAAATGAGAAGGTTCTCTGCCGTCGCTAGGAGGGTGAAAATAGAGGTTGGCACTCTGCCACGCCGAGTTGGTGAAAGGGAGTATTATAACGGCTTCTCCACCTTGCCAAGGGGGGCAAAAGGAGAGCTATTGCTTGTAGTGAAATACCCAGAGCGGAGGACTCCGGGGAGTGGACGTAGGTCATGGTTTGACCGAACCACTATAAAAATTCGATGTGCTTTTTTCTTATCATTTTTATTCTTGCATGCATTTTTATTTTCAATATAACGGCTTAGTGAAATATTGTGATTGAACAGAATTCCATTGTTGGACATTGTTTTTTATGTTAAAACCTTAAAAAATATCAAAAATATTAGAACTCCTGTTTAGGTTTTATTTATTGCTATAAATCTTTCACAATTCACCCCCATCTTGTCCATCTAGTAATTTCAATTGGTATTAGAGCCTGTTTTCAAAAATAGTGTTTTAGAAAACATTGAGAAAATGATTATGTCTCATTTTGGTAATCGTAATACTGCGGAGGGTTATTCAATAACCCGTCCACCTCTTTTTGATAACATTCCATTTGATTTCTGGAAAATTAGAATGTCTACTTTTTTATAATCTATTGATTACCGCCTATGGATGTTAGTGAATGATGGATATGTTGCACCGTTTAAAACTGTTAATGGATTGAAAACTCCTGTACCTTTTAATGAATGGAGTAATGAGGATAGGGATTTAGCCCAACTGAATACCAAATGTTTAAATTACTTTTTCTGTGTATTGAAGTCTGAGGATTATATGAGAGTGTCTACCTGTGCCACTGGTAAGGAGATTTGGGATAGACTGTGCATTACATACAAAGGAACAAGTAAAGTAAAATAGTATAGGCTTAACATTTTACTGGATGATTATGAACTATTCCGCATGAAACCTAGCAAAATAATATCTGACATGTACACTAGGTTCACCCAAATCGTGACATCCTTGCATGCATTAGGTAGAGAGATTTTAAATTCTAAGAAAGTTAATAAAATTCTTAGATGCTTACCTAGTTCCTATGATGCAAAGATAACTACTATCATTGAATCTAAAGACCTTAACGTTTATTCTATTGATAATCTCCTTGGGTCACTCATTGCATATGAGAAGGGAGTGAGTCAAAGGCAAAGTGATGCAGGTGAAAAGAAGGAGCGAACGGTGGCATTAAAAACAAGCAACTCAGAAAGTGAAAGCTCTGCAGGGGAGGAAGAGGATGAGATAGCACTGATGACCCGACAGTTCAAAAATTTCCTGAAGAGAAAATAGAAGCGTCATCAGAACAGCTAAAATAAAGGTAAGAGCATAAGATTCAATAAGGTTTCATCTGATACAATATGTTTTTAGTGCAGGAAGCCAGGTCACGTTCGAGCCGATTGCCCCAATCTGAAGAGCCAACCAGCTAAAGAGAAAGGAGCTGACAAAGCCAAATACAAGAAATCAAAGATAAAGACACAAAAATCTTTTTGGGCCGAGTTTGCCTTAGAATTGTAAGAAGAAGAAGAAGAGGAGGAGGTAACAAATTTGTGTCTTATGGCTAATGATAACCTTGATAAATTGGATCAAGATGAGGTATGTCAACTTTCGTATGAAGAATTATTACTTATTTCTAAGAACATCCATGACTCGTATAGGAAGTTGAAAAAGATGCATGCCAAGCTTAATATTGAATTTAGTTATTTACAAACTGAGCATGCTAACTTGTTTAAAGAAAATTCTGATTTAGATAGAGATCATATGCTACATCTTGATGAGTATGATGCATTGAATAAGAAGCATATTGAACTAACTGAAGTGCATGAAACCTTGAAAATAACTCATGTTGAACTAGAAGAAGCTTTGATAGACTAAACAAACTTGCATTAGAAGTAGATCATAGTGAGCACTTGCTATTAGTGGAAGTTGATGGATTGACAGCTCAAAATAAAACTTTTAATGAAAGAATCAAAGAACTAGAAAATGAAATTGCATCACTCACATTAGTCCATCCTAGCAAACCCCCAACACAGCATGCATCACACAACTTTAGGAAGAGGCACTATCACCCACATAGATTAGTAAACCCATTTCCTGGTGTTAGGTGTTTCTCTTGTGGCATATTAGGTCACATAACCCGCACATGCATAATTCACCATGGGACACACTTAGTATGGAGACCTAAATTGCATCCATCACAACATAGCATGCATACATCTCATTCATGCAAGCATAAGGAGGAACCCAAACTCACTTGGGTTCCCAAATCGAATCTTTGAATGAAATTGTAGGGGTGCACTCACAAAAGACCTAATGAGAGCATGTGGTACCTAGATAGTGGCTGTTCACGACACATGACTGGAGATATGAAGAAGCTCATTCTATTGGAGACCAGAACTGGAGGCAAAGTAACTTTGGGAGACAACACTACCAGGAAGGTGATAGGCTCAGGTATTGTTGGTAATGCTAAAATTTTTTTAATTAAAAATGTCTTACTAGTTGATGGTTTGAAGCATAACTTATTTAGCATTAGTCAACTGTGTGACAAAGGTTTTGATATTAAATTTTTATCTGATTAAATGCTTGATTAGTTTAAATGATAAACTAGTTTTAGAAGAAAAACGAATGAATAATGTTTATATGTTAGACCTTGAATGCATTGATAGTTCAAATTCATTTTATTTGAAAACAATAGTTGATGACTCGTGGCTATGGCATAGGAGACTATGACATGCTAGTATGAAAACTCTTAGAAACATCACTCAGAAAAACCTAGTTAGAGGCGTACCTAAGTTAGATTTCATAAAGGATCATTTATGTGATGCTTGACAACTAGAAAAACAAGTAAAATCATGTTTTCATTCAATTAGAGATGTGATCACCGCTAGGCCACTAGAAATCCTACACATGGACTTATTTGGACCCGTTAGTACAGCCAGCCTAGGTGGGAAAAATTATGGATTTGTGATTGTAGATGACTTGACTAGATTCACTTGGGTAAGATTCTTAGCACATAAAAATGAGTCTTTTGAGGAATTTAAGGTTTTCTCTACATGGATTCAATGGAAATTAGGTTGTGAAATCTCAACAATTTATAGCGATCATGGTGGAGAATTCCAAAATGATAGATTTGAATCATTGTGTCAAGAGCTAGGAATATAACACAATTTCTCAGCCCCTAGAACACCTCAACAAAATGGTATAGAAGAAAGGAAGAATATAATCCACGTAGAAGATGCTAGGGCAATGTTAGTGGAGTACACCCTTCCTAGATACTTTTGGGCAGAAGCAGTCAACACAACATGTTATGTTTTAAATAGGGTGAACATTAGATCTAAGCTGAACAAAACTCCTTATGAACTCCTTAAGGGTAGGACACCAAACCTTTCACACTTACATGTCTTTGGGTGCAAGTGCTTCATCTTGAATAATGGTAAACATCCCTTAGGAAAATTTAATCATAAGTATGATGAGGGTGTCTTCTTAGGTTATTCATCTGTAGGTAAGGCCTATAGAATTTTTAATAAGAGAACCCTTATAGTAGAAGAGTCCACCCATTTAGTATTTGATGAATCAGATAAGTCCTCTGAATCTAACATTGAAAATGATGAAATAGAGGCAATTCAAGGAGTAGAGACTATGACCTTAGGAGAAAGGGTGGAACCTCAGGAAGATTTGCTTAGAGAATGGAGATATTCTTCTAGTCACCCTAAAGAGTTAATTTTAGGAGACCCTTCAGAAGGTGTAAGAACTAGGCATGGACTTAGGAAGGAGGTTAGTCATTCAGCATTCATCTCTATGATAGATCCTACAAGTATAGATCAAGCCTTAGGAGATGAATTTTGGATTCTAGCAATGCAAGAAGAGTTGAATCAATTCACCAGGAATGATGTTTGGGAGTTAGTTAAGAGACCTAAAGAACTAAGTGTGGTTGGGACAAAATGGGTTTTCAAGAATAAGGTGAATGATTCAGAAACAATAATAAGGAATAAAGCCAGACTAGTAGCTAAGGGGTACAACCAAATTGAGGGAATAGACTTTAAAGGAACCTTTGCCCCTATTGCTAGACTAGAAGCCATAAGAGTGCTCTTAGCTTTTGATTACTTCAAGAACTTTAAGTTATATCAAATGGATGTAAAGAGTGCATTTCTAAATGAGGTAATTAAGGACGATGTCTATGTTGAGCAATACCCCGAATTTGAAAGTTCACAATTTTCAAACCATGTAATAAAATTAAAGAATACACTTTATGGATTAAAGCAAGCACCTAGAGCATAGTATGAAAGACTTAGCTCATTCCTATTGGATAGAGGATTTGAAAAGGGTAGTGTAGATACTACACTCTTTTTACAAAAGGTCAAAGAAGAAATTCGCATTATTCAGATCTATATAGATGACATCCTATTTGGATCTTCAGATAAAATGCTATGTGATGAATTTTAAAAAATAATGAGTAATGAGTTTGAAATGAGCATGATGGGAGAAATTAATTACTTTCTTGACTTTAGTTTAAAACAAATGGATAACATAACTTTTCTTAGCCAAACAAAGTACATTAAGGATATTTTGAAAAAATATGAAATGGATAGTACTAAACCCAGGAACACTCCAATGATATCAACAATTCAATCAAATAAAGATCCTAGTGGAAAATCAGTAGATCAGAAAAAATATAGAGGACTGATTGGGTCCCTTCTTTACCTGACTGTCAGTAGACTAGACATAATGTTTAGTGTGTGCCTCTGTGCCCGTTTTCATGCTGATCCTAAAGAGTCTCACTTAACTGCTGTCAAGAGAATTCTTAGATATATACTAGGCACCCCAAACTTAGGAATTTGGTATCCTAGGCACAACACTTCCTTTGAAATCTTAGGGTACTTAGATTCTAATTTTGCAGCATGTAGGATAGATAGAAAAAGCACCTCTGGTACCTGCTAATTCATAGGACAATTATTAGTTTCTTGGTCCAGTTGGAAGCAAAACTCAGTAGCACTTTCCACAGCCGAGGCAGAATATATTGCAGTAGGAAGTTGTGTTGCACAAGTACTATGACTAAACAATGAATTTTTGATCTTGGCCTACCTGTAGGAACCATTTCAATTATGTGTGACAACACAAGCACAATTTGCATCTCTAATAACCCAATTTAGCACTCTCGAACAAAACATATAGACATTAGACATCATTTCATTAGAGATCACGTTGCTAAGGGAGATATAGAATTGCACCACATCGCTACAGGAGATCAATTGGATGACATATTCACAAAACCTTTAGCATTCGACACCTTTAGCACCTTGAGGACTAGATTAGGTGTCATAGACATAACTGCATAAAACTAAAAAAAAAAAAAAAAAAAAAAAAAAAAAAAAAAATCTTCTAAGGCTGCTCCTGATCATCACACAGTCACTACACAAAAAAAAACTAAATTTGACTTTGTATTATTGTACTGTAAAATACTCTGATCGTACTGTACGATATAGCTCAATCTATACAGAACACACTAACCGGCAAATTTTGTCTCTATTGATCGTACCATACGACCTACATCGTAATGTACGATACATTATTGCTCATCGTACAGTACGATACATTATTGCTCATCGTACGGTACGATACCTCCTCTTCGTAATGTATGATCCACGTCATCAACAGATTGGGACGACTTTATGCGTGCTGGTATGTTATTATTGGTGTTTGTACTGTATGATGGATCCACTTCATACTGTACGATCCACCTTAGCAAACAGATGAGATTGATATAAAGGAGTTTGGTACGATATTAATGGCATTCGTACTGTACGATACATCTGTTCGTACAATATGATACTTTTGGTCAAAAGTCTTATTGATGACCCTCGGGACGATCGATATTCATCTGATCGTGCTGTACTATATTTATCGTAGTGTACGTTTTGACCGCCTTTTCCTGAAACGACCCGTTAGAACAATTATTGCCACTTTGTATTGTACGATATACTATCGTACTGTACGATGTGAGGAAAACTCTATAAATTGGCTGGATAGGCAGATATCTTCACTTGCAACTCACTTCACTCACTCCACTTGATCCTTCTCACCTTTCACTCAGCCTCTACACGCTGTCTAGTTTCAGCAAGAGAGGTCGTATGGTAGCGGGAAGCTTGTCTTCCTCTCGTCGCCATAGCGCTCGGTTCTTGAATGCAGAAAATGAGGATGCATACCACAAGTTCAAAGCCTACAAAATCACACCATCCAGACTGCTAAATCAGGAGGCTATGAACTTCGAGGTACTGAACCTCTTTGCTTCCACCACCCTCCAATTTCTTCTCACCCTAGCCTTCCCTTATAACTCTGATCTCCTTTTAGAATTCCTAGCAAACCTAACCTACACCATCAACAACCTCACTTTCCACTCCTTTGTTTGTCGTCAAAATGTCAAAATTACCAAAGCTGACATCACCCAATATATTGGGCTATCTACTGAAGGGCCTATGGTTCATTCTTTCTCACAAATGACTTTAACTGGAGTGATGTTAATCAAGTCTTTAGGAATGCCACATTCTATCAACACCATCCTCTCATTCAGTCACTAAATTGAAATGCGCGAATCGTTCAACATGTCCTTAGAACCTCTATTATACCCAAAGCTAGCGACCGAATCAACATGACCCCTACTATATCTGTCGCTATCTACCTTATCATGACCAACACCAAATTCAACGAGGCCGATTTGACTATTAATTACATTCACCATATGACTTTCGTTCGCCTCCCTACTTCTCGATGAAAACAAAATATAGCTCTTGGTCACCTTATTGGATATATCCTCCAAAATAAATATCAAATGACCTATCCTGGTGAACCCGATAATCTTCCTATCTTTTATACGGATACCTCTTTCCGTATTCTTTTCCATCGGGGACACGAGCCTGAAGAGCCTATTTTTGACGAAGAAGAAGGGGAAGATGCCATTAACACTTACTTATATCAAATATTATTTGACATCATCAAAAAGTGGGAGATTGTTACAACCCATGACCCCGAGTTTGAGATTTTGATGATGACAATTAATGTCGTTTCAATTATCTATTCATTGAATATTATTCTATTTTCTATAGTCCATGAGTACTAATATTTCAGGAAGATCACAAGCTACTCAGGACGATAGGAAGACTCAAGAATAGGTAGATTAGGAGTATGAGTCTGACAATATATTTTGTTATTTATTTTATTTTATTTTATTTTGAGTATGGCCACAAAATGCATAGAAGTCTGAGCAACCATGCACACACACAGGGGGGGAGGGTTTTTAAATGTAAAATTTAGAGATTTTCTTTCTCTGTAGATTGTATTGTACGATGTTATTTCGTACCGTACAATAAGAGCATTGTTGGACGATCCTGTGAATAAATCATACCGTACGAAAAAAATTGTACTGTACGAACACGTTCGTACTGTACGATGAATTTTAAATACTTACTTAATTTAACCCGTGATTAGCGCAAGAAATCCAGGCTTAATTACAATTTGAAAATCTTACTGTACGAACACCTTCGTACAATACGATGAACAGAGACAAATTATAATCGTCCTGGATATCATCCTGGACGATCTCTTGATTTTTTTCTCATCATACTGTACGATGTTAATCGTACCGTACGATGAACAGAGATGATGTTTGATCGTCCCGGTTATCGTCCTATACGAACAGTATTGTTGTGGATCATACCGTACGATTTAATATCGTATTGTACGAAAGTTTTTGAGCTGTTCGTACCACTTCGTACCAAGATGAAGTCTATTTATACATATCATACTATACGATTATAAACCGTACTGTATGATAGTTACGGCTACTTTGAGATTTCAGGATTTTTGGAGCTCATTTTTAGGTAGCAAAATTGTAATGTTTTGAGAGTGTGAATCAGAGAGGAGAACGTGGTTACAGAGGGATTTCGAGGGAGAGAGCTCTTGAGAAGTTCTTTAGGGTTTGAGAGAGGAAGAAGAAGGTGAGCGTTGTGAGGGAGAAGAAGGTGTGAGGGAGATCACATGGTTGCTCTGAACTTGCTGCATCTTGTTCCTCCTTTGACCCTAGAAGAATTTATGGGAGGATCTCCAAGAGAAAGGCTTATCTACATCCGTGACCTCGAGATACTCTGCCTTCTCCAGGACGGATAAAAATGAGAAGGTACTCTACCTTCTCTAGGAGGGATCAAAAAATGAGAAGGTTCTCTGCCATCGCTAGGAGGGTGAAAACAGAGGTTGGCACTCCGCCACGACGGGTTGGTGAAAGGGAGTATTGTAAGGGCTTCTCCGCCTTGCCAAGGGGGGCAAAAGGAGAGTTATTGCTTGTAGTGAAATACCCGGAGTGGAGGACTCCGGGGAGTGGACGTAGGTCATGGTTTCACCGAACCATTATAAAAATTCGGTGTGCTTTTTCCTTATCATTTTTATTCTTGCGTGTATTTTTACTTTCAATATAACTACTTGGTGAAATATTCTGATTGAACAGAATTCCTTTGTTGCACGTTGTTTTTCATGTTAAAACCTTAAAAAATATAAAAATATATTAGAACTCATGTTTAGGTTTTATTTATTGTTATAAATCTTTCACAATTCACCCCCCTCTTATCCATCTAGTAATTTTAGGTATTGCACTAAACTCAGTGTCTCTCATTTTCCCCCATAATAAGGTGAGAAGCCCATACAAAACTCCTTTCCACCGACCCTGATGAGGCAGAGAACCCAACTCTTTTTACTTTCTCCTGAAGTAGGTAGAGAACCCAACTCCTTTTGCTTCCTCCTGAAGCAGGTAGAGAACCTTGATTTGTTGCTGAAGTATACCTCTCTCGAACCTCCAAGGAACCAAGATAATAACCGGAGAAGATGACTTAGATCCTTCCTTGGAGCAGCCTTTATGAAATCCCTCACAAACTCTTCCTCATAAGATCCTCTCTCTCTCTCTCTCTCTCTCTCTCTCTCTCTCTCTCTCTCTCTTACTCTCCCTCTCCTCTTGGCTCTCTCAGGTCAGAATAATAGCAAAAGACCTCTTCTTGAGAAAATAAGAGATCTTAAATAGGAGGGCTTCAAATTTGCCCTAATTTATAACTAATCATCAAAGATCATCCAGGATGATCAATCGATCATCCTGTATGATCAGTTCAAATTCAGCTCAATCAACAAGGTTGATTTGGTAGAGTCTGAACAATTAAAAGGTTCCTTTATTCAGATCATACTGGATGATAGGATATCATCCTGTATGATTTGTTCAAGTCATCAAATATCATCCAAATAATTGCCCTGGATGGATGTCTGGATGATGAAAAAGTAACTTGAACATTAAGGACGATCTCACGATCGTCCATGCCGATTAGTATAAAATGTCACATAACATCCAGAATAACGCCCTAGATGGATGTTTGGACGATGAAAAAATGACTTGATCATCCATGTCAATTTTGGATCATCCTAGATGATTTGTTCAAATTAATACATATTGTTCAGAGCATTATTCTGGTCGTCCAGGAAAAACTAAGGTTTATTTAATTGATCATCCTGGATGATCCTGTGATCTTCCAAGATGATATAATCGAGCAATCAAACCTTAATTATTTTTCTTATTTATCAAACATATTTAGGCATAATTATAGTGCATTATCAGGATGATGTCCTGGATGATGTCCAAAAATAAAACATGCCTAAAAGGTTGTGGAGGCTGATTCTTTCTGATTTGAGCCTATCGTCCTAGACGATGATAATATCATATATGACAATTTGCTTAATTACGACTGCCTTAACTAGGATGCCCTAATTAGGGTTTTTATTTTTAATTAATCATCCAGGATGATTTGGGATCATCCCAGAAGATATGATCAAAAACAAAAAAAAAAATTTAAAAAGTTAAAATTTTTCCCCTAAGTGTGTGTGTGTGTGAAAGGTTACTTAGCATCATGACCCATATTGGTACAATGGACTTAAGAAAGGTAAAAGGCACTTAATGTACATTACAAGCTGACTTAGTCCTAATATACCTAATCTTGAGCTGGTTTGATTTGTAATTTGATCTTATAGATGTTTGTAGGCAAGACAGTCATTAAAAAAATAGAAGTAACATAAATATTTGCTATCATCAAAATTATATTTCTTGAAATTAGAATCACAATAATCTCCCTCTTTTTTATGATGACAAACAGTCAAAATTAAATAAAACACAAATAGAAGTAAAACAGTATGATGAAACAACTCAAAAACTACCCATTACTCCCCCTTTTGACATCAAAAAAAGGAGGAAACTAGAAAAGAAAAGCATAACAGAAGAAGAAAAGAAGAATGAAAGCAAAGTTTTTTTTGTGATAAATTCTCTATGTGATTGAATTAAAAATTTGTAAAAAACAATAAATTAACATTGTTGATATCCATAAAAGGGTAGAATAGCATATCCTATTAGTCCTAGTTCAGTCTTCTCTTAGGAAAAATCATCTTATGAAAGCAAAAGACCTAACTCAGTAAAAACTAATTGGATAAGAAAAATAGGTCAGTTCAGAACTTGATTCTAGAAAAATATTTTATAGAATAATATAACAAAGTAATTTGTCACAATCTCAAAATTTGAAATCAAGCCTTTGAAAATATCAAGTTACACATGAATTCTTCTAAGATTTAAAAGGTTTGAAAGAGAAGGAAGCTTGTCTTTTGCGGGCTCATTTTATACCTCTTGTCAATTGATGTGTGCACTTTATGCATCTTTTAATTTTTGATATACTTTATATATCTTTCTTTTTTTTTTTGCAGTCATTGCACATTTTTTTAGTTTGTTTTTCTTTCTGGGCTCATTTTATGCCCTTAATATTTTTTACAGGCTAGATTCCTTTTGAAACTCTTAAATACTCTCAGTTGTGAGTATATCTTCTAGATATTAGAGAAGAAAAATGCACTATCTAATATAAGGAATAAATAAACCATAAAATAGAATGAAATTCATATGATAAATGCAACGACAAGATTACAAAAGTTTAAACAAGTAACATAAAGACTTTGAATATTATATATAAAATATAGATTAATAGAAAAGATCTCAATCGCAAAGTCCAATTGTTAATTTGAGATAGACTTTTATTTGAAAAAGAAAATTGCACTGCTAAAAGAGGTTAGAAGAAGCAAAAGAGGTTAGAAGAAGCAAAATAATCAACGGTGTTTCCCCTTTTACATGATTTAGAGATGTCAAACATTAACTACAAATTTTCAAAAATAAAAATAAGTTATAAACTATTATTTCAGCTATGACCAAAAAGAAAAAGCTAAAAAATAAGAACAACATAGATGAAAACACTATAAAATAACAGCAAATAAAAAATCAACACACAAAACTAAAAAAAAAAAATAATAGAAAAATAACAACAAGTAATAGATCAGAAAACATACAAATCAGAATTTATTAAGTAATAAGTTTATACAATTATGTGTCGTGAGCCTCCGGTATCCAAGTACCACATGCTTTCATGAGGCTTTTTTGTGAGAGCAAGCCTACAAAATCATTAAACATCAGATTTAGGAACCTAAACAAGTTTGGGTCCCTTTTTATAGAAAGAAGAATGCAATGCATTGGTGTTATGCTGTGAATCATGCATTTTGGGTCTCCACACCCAATATATACTACGGTTAATAGTGCAAGTGTGTGAAATATGTCATAGCATACCACATGAAAAACATCTAACACCAGGAAAAGGATTTACTAATCTATTAGGGTTATAGTGTCTCCTCCGAGGTTTCAGAACTTTTGGCTTTAGATCTGGATTGAAAAACTATTCAGGTATGAGTATATTCCTATTTTTCTCAAGTGCATTCAATTTAGCTTTAAATCTTGAGTTAACACTTTCTAAAACAGCATTATCAACTCTCATATAATGCTCCATATGCACAGATTCAATAATATATGTTTTAAAATCATTTTCAAGTGCTGTGTAGGATGCTTTTAATGAATCATGCTCAATGAACAACTCAGAATGCTTTTTATTTAACTCATTAAACTCATCAAGCAAAGACATGTGATTGCTATCAAGTATGGAGTGATCTTTAAAAATAACTTTATGCTCTTTTTGTAAATTTAAAAACTCCAATTTTAAACTAGCATGCAATTTCTTAAGTTTCCTATATGATGTAAGAATTTTCTCACAAACTTCAAGTAATTATTCATATCTTAGTTCACATACCTCTTCTTAGTCAGACTGACCAATATGATCCCCAGCCATCAAGCAGAAGTTTGTTGTCTCCTCCTCAGCTTCAGTCTCAGAGGAGTCTGATGCAGAATTCGCCTAGAATGTCTTTTGGAACTGCTTCTTATCTTTCCTAAACTTAGGTTTCTCCTTACCCTTCTCCTTGCTTGGATGAGCCTTAAGTGTAGGACAATCAGTTTTGACATATTCTGGTTTCCTGCATTCAAAACAAACTGTATTAGAAAAACTTTTAATATATTTATTACCCTTACCTTTGTTCCATTTTAGATGGTGCTGATGATTCTTCCTTATAAAGCTTTTGAATTGCAGAGTGATTATGACAATATCATCACTTTCAGACCTGAAATAATTTGTATCCATATCATTAACTTTTAGCGCCACAGTTTTCTCCTTCTTTTTCTCACTTGCATCAAGTTTTCTTTGGTTAACTCCTTGCTCGTAAGCAATGAGTGACCCAAGTAATTTATCAATAGAATAAGTATTCAAATCCTTATATGCAATAATTTCAGTAATCTTAGCAACAAAGGAAGAAGGCAAGCATCTCAAAATTTTATTCACTCTTTCATAGTTAGTTAGCTCTCTTTCTAAGGCATGTAATGAGATGACAATTTGAGTAACCTAGTATTTATGCCAGAAATTAATTCAGTAGGTTTCATATAAAAAAGTTTATAGTCATGCAATAAAATATTCAACCTAGAATGCTTAACTTTATTTATTCTTTTATAATAAATATATAATCTATCCCAAATTTATTTACCAGTTATACAAGTTGAAACACGCATGTAATCTTCCAATTTCAAAGCATAGAAAAAATAGCTCAAGTATTTTGCATTCAATTATATTAAGTCCCTATCATCAAAAGTCTATTCAGTATATGGAAGTTTAGTTTTAATGACATTAATTTCATGAGATGGAGGTGAATATCAATCCTTAATAAGCACTCACATGCAATAGTCAATTAAAGGTGGTCAGGTAATAGAATACCCTTCCATATATTATGATTACCAAAATTAACCATGGATCGAAATTCAAAAGTTTTTAAAAACTCAATTTTATGAATCTCGCTCTGATACCATTTTAAAGTTCATCAGGGATGTTAAGCCCTTGTGAACTAGCCTGAGAGTAATTAAGAGTTTGGGGGGGGGGGGTGAATTAATATTTAAAAATTCTTCAAACAAAATTGCAAACACAACCAAACAATCACCACAAAAATTAAAGTGTGAAAATTAAATACAAAAAAATAATAAGAAAGAATACACAAAATTTTATAGTGGTTTGGTCAACTTGACCAATGTCCACTCCTCGGAACCTCTCTTAAACTCAATGTCTCTCCTTTTGCCCCCATAGCAAGGTAGAGAAGCCCGTACAAAAACTTCTTTCCACTGACCCTGGATAGGCAGAGAACCCAACTCCTTTTTCTTCCTTCAAAAGCAAACAGAGAACCCAACTCCTTTTGTTTCCTCCTGAAGCAGGTAGAGAATCTCAATTAGTTGTTGAAGTAGACCTCTCTCAAACCTCCAAGGAACTAGGGATGACGACCGAAGAAGATGACTCGAATCCTTGCTTGGACCAACCATTACGAAACCCATCATAAAATCTCCCTCACAAGATCCTATCTCTCTCTCTCTCCCTTGCTCTCCCTCTTCTCTTGGCTCTCTCAGGTTAGGACATCAGTAAAATATCTCTTCTTGAGAAAATAAGAGATCTTAAATAGAAGGGCTTCAAATTTTCTGTAATTTAAAAATTATCATCAAAGATCATCCAGGACGATTGACTGATCATCATGTACGATTAGTACAAATTCAGCTCAATTAGCTAGGACGATTTTGGATAATCTGAATGATTAAAAGATTCATTTATTCAGATCATCCAGGATGATAGGACATCATCCTGTACGATTTGTTTAAGTTATCGAATATCATCCAAACCATTGCCCTGGATGGATGTCTGGATGATGTAAAAGTAACTTGATCAGCCAGGATGATCTCATGATCATCCGGGCTGATTAGTATAAAATGTCACATATCATCCAGAATAATGCCCTGGATGGATGTCAGGATGATGAAAAAAAAACTTGATCGTCTAGAATGATTTTGGATCATCCCGGATGATTAGTTCAAATCAATACTGAAACTTGTTCACTATGAATTAGGTTGTTAAACCTAAGTTTATGTCCCAGCGACTAACTAAGAGGGGGGGGGGGGGGGGGGTGAATTGGTATTTAAAAAATTTTATCCTCTTTTTAAAATTTAAAATTGAGAATTTAACTTTAGTGAATTTTATAGAAAATATTTTTTAACCACAAGTTAGAAATAGTAAAACAAAAATAAAAGCAACGGAAAAATAAAAGACACGAGATTTTTAGTGGTTCGGTCAAACACGACCTACATCCACTCCCTGGAGGCACCCTTCGAGTATTGCACTAATACCACTAGTGACTCTCCTTTTGCACCCACAGCAAGGCGGAGAAGCCTTTACAAAACTCTCTTCCACCACTACCCGATGTGGCGGAGAACCGTCATCCTTTTACACTCTTTCCAGTGTTGGCAGAGAACCCTTTGTCCTTTCACACTCTCCTAGTGTGGGCAGAGAACCCTTTGGCTGTTCACACTTTCCTAGTGTGGGCAGAGAACCCTTCGTCCTTTTACACTCTCCTAGTGTGGGCAGAGAACCCTTCGGCTGTTCACACTCTCCTAGTGTGGGCAGAGAATCCTTCATCCTTTCACACTCTCCAAGTGTCGACAGAGAATCGGATCTCCTTGACAGATCTTCTTCACAAGAAATCTAGAAGGAAGAGAGAAAAGAGTGAAGTAATCAAAAACCAAAAGTAGAGACTCTTACCTTTGAGTACCAAGTGAAACCTTCACGCTCCAGTAGTAAGAATTCTCCTTAAAACACTCTCTCACGCTCTCTCCTTGACTCTCCTTTCAATTAGCATGAAGATCAGTAGGCAAAAAGATTAAGTGGCAGTTTATATTGGACTTTATATAGAGAAGACACAAAAATTCATCCAAAAACTACTAAAATTCAAGTCTGTCAACAGTGGATCGTCCCATACGATCGTGGATCATGCCGGACGATGTTACTTAATTCAGTTGGAAACGAACTTAATTCATATTGGTACGAACTGACTTCATACACGATAATCATCCCATACGAACAAGGTTCGTTCGGTATGAACAGTTATACCATAGGTCGGTTCCGAAATCTGCAGGAAGTCGCCAAATTTTCAAGATGTTGAGTCCAGTAATTAGGTTGTTAAGCCTAAGTAAATGTCCCATGGCTACCAAGAGGGGGGTGAATTGGTAGTTTTAAAAATTTTAAACCCTCTTAATAATAACGTTGAACCGAAATAAAATTTTCTTTTAAAGTTAGTAGAAAAAAGTTTTTCAACCACAGAGTTGTTAAAGCTGAAATTCAAAGTGTGGAAACGTAAAAGCAATAAAGTAAATGACACCAGATTTATAGTGGTTCGGTCTATAACCAGACCTACATCCACTCCTCAGAGGCACCCTCTGAGTATTGCACTAATACCACAAAGTGACTCTCCTTTAGCACCCACAGCAAGGCGGAGAAGCCTGTACAAAACACTCTTTTCACCACTACCCGGTGCGGCAGAGAACCGTCGTCCTTTTACACAATCCACAGTGCTGGCAGAGAACCGTCGTCCTTTTACACAATCCACAGTGCTGGCAGAGAACCGTCGTCCTTTCACACTCTCCTAGTGTGGGCAGAGAACCCTAAGGCTGTTCACACTCTCCAAGTGTAGGCAGAGAACCTTCTTCCTTTTACACTCTCCTAGTGTGGGCAGAGAACCCTCGTCTGTTCACACTCTCCAAGTGTCGGCAGAGAACCAGACCTTCTTGAATGATCTTCTCACAAGAATCTAGAAAGAAGAAAGAAAAGAGTGAAGAAATCCAATTTCACAAGTATAGACTCTTACCTTAGCAATCCAAGTGAAGCCTTCTCGCTCCAGTGGTAGGAATCCTCCTTTGAATGCTCTCTTCCACTCTCTCCTTGGCTATTCTCTCAAGAGGCACGAAGATCAATTGACAAAAAGATTGGGTGGCAGTCTAATTTGGACCTTTTATAGAAAAGACAAGAAAAACCGCCCAAAAACTGCAAATTTCCAATTCTGTACGCAGTGGATCGTCCTGTACGATCCGGGATCGTCCTGGACGATTTTACTTAAACGATCTGAAACGACCCCATTTGTATATGTGTACGAAATGACTTCGTACAGCTGATCGTCCTGTACGAACTAGGTTCGTCCAGTACGAACGGTTATTGCAAGGTCGGTTCTGGAAACTGCTGAAAACTGTTCTAAGTCGGTTCATCGTTTGGACGAAAATATGTTCGTCTGGACGAAAATTTTCCAGAGAGCCGATCGTCCTGGACGATTATTTATTTCGTCTGGATGAAAATTTTCGAGAGCACCCATCGTCGCGGACGATAATTTGCTTTCGTCTGGACGAAAATTTTCCAGAGAGCTGATCGTCCGGTACGATAATTATTTTCGTCTGGACGAAAATTTTCCAGAGGACTGGTCGCCTCGTACGATGGTAAAATTTGTATGGACAAAAATTTTACAGAGAACCCATCGTCCGGAACGAAAATAAAATTCGTCCTGGACGAATAGGACTTAGAAAAAGTTTTCCAAGCAAGTTCCTATTCGTTCCAAGTGCTCTATAGGAGATAACTGACAGATCATCCAGTACGATAAATATCGTCCTGTACGATCAGTATAGAATTTCAAGATCTCCTAATTTGTGTGTGTGAGATTTTATTCACTCAATTACAATCACTCCCTTTCAAAATTAATTCAAAGAAAAGACAAACTTCAAATAAACAAAATATCATATGTTGAATTTGATTTGAAGTTTTCGTAGTCTGGAGTCTGATTTTCCTGAAATGTTAGTACACACAAGAGCAAGTGCAAATCTTCTAAAATTGTTAGGAGATAACTATACATCTGAACAATAATGTTTGGAATCATCAAAACTACATAAGTTGCACAAATATAAATCATTCAAATAGCAACTATTCAAACAATCTCCCCCTTTTTGATGATGGCAAAACAATTATTATTTGTAAGGTTTCAAGTTAAAACAGATCTCTTATCTCCTAAACTCCCCCTGAATTTATGAGTACATTAAAATAAGGAGGCATTAAAGAACAATATTTTTGTTTTTCAATAAATTTTTAACACAAACAAATAAAAAACTTGCAAACAGAACAATTAACAATTAACAAAAAAAATAGAAAACACAAACATAATAATTTCTCCCCCTTTTTGACAGCAACAAAAAGTGAAGAAGAAAAAGACAAGAAATGTAAATAATTATATGAAATTCATTGTTAAAATTTAATCTAAATTGTGATTTGACATAGGGTATGCAATTTTAAACTAAAGATATTAGGTCAATCATAGAAATTCATAAAATTTATGAAATGATATAACATTGTAAGTAAGAAGAATTTATCAAAGACATGATTCAATTTAGACATTTTGATTATTGAAAATCATTACAAGTGAGATGTAAAAAAAATTCTATATTTCAAAGTTCAATAGAATATAAATGAACATTAGATCAACTTGAATTAAGAGATTGAACGAATTTGGAAAGAAGAGAATTACCTCATGTGGTGCTTTGCACATCTTTTCAAAGTTTTGGAGCACATTTTTGTGCATTTTTCTTTGGTTGGGCTTATTTTGTGCCTCTTTTTCACTTTGCAAATTTTTGCGAATTCCTTTTGATTTTTGTACATTTGTACAATTTTCAAGAGTAATTTGACCAATTCTTTCCAAAATCTATAATCTAAAATTTCAAATATTTCAAGGTGCATAAATATCATTTGAGCATAGAAATACAAAATAAGAAAACATCTAAAATGTAATAGTAATATTATTTTTATGTAGTCTAAATGAATAGACATGAATTTAAAATTTCTAATTACAACAAGTTATATACAACTTATAAATTAAGAAAGTCTAGATTTTCTAATATAGATAATCTCAAATTACAATCGAATTTAAGCACTATGTAGATTAAATAATATTAATGAAATTCACAAACATTAACCACATTTCAAAACAAATCTAATAGAAACAAACTTTCATTAAAATTAAAGGAACGGATTACACAAAAAAAAAGATACATTGAACTTAGAAACATAAAAGCAAACAAAAACAAAACAAACAACAAAAAAAAATACAACAGACACACATAAAAAAAATCTACTGTTCTGGAGGAGGAGGAGGAATGCCGCCAAAGAGATTGAAGTAGGAGGCCATCAACATGACATTGGTATTAATTTCATGAACTTCATCTTTAATGTTACCAATGTCTTGTTGCTGCTGCGTAAGTTGAGCATCAAATTGATCAAATCTTTGATCAATGTGAGTCTCTAGTCTATCAAATCTCTCAATCAGATTCTGGTAATCTGATTGAGAAGCAGAACCTTGCACTCCTTCTTCTTCTTCTTCTTCTGAAGCACTAGCATGTGCTTTCTCTTTCTCCTCCTTGAAGAGCAATCTGAAAGATGCATCGTTATAGTAAACTGGCTCTTCATATTCTTCATCAGGATACACTATATTGTACTTCTTCTCCAAAATATAAGTAATCAAGTGCCCTAAAGAAATGTTCTTCTTCCTCTTCTGATCAGGATGTCCTATTTCTGAAAGCCCATAGATATGATCTAGGATGAGTTGGGCTTCATCAATAGGATGTCTTTTCATGATTAAAAAAGTTAGACAAGAAAGGAGAGGAGTAATGTTAATCCTATCACCAGCTTTAGGAATAATTGAGGATCTAAGGATATGCTGGATGATTCGGGCATCTTGGGTCATACCGGCCACTCTAGCAACATGATTGTCAATCATATTTTCTCTAATTACCATATTGATTTGAAACCATTTGAAGGAGGTTTCTGACATTAGGGTGTGGGCTCTATATCCTTCAGTTCTTAAGTTTAAAAATGCACCAAGGTCGTGCTTGGTGATCTCAACTTTTTTCTTAAAAACAAAAGAACTAATGATAGAGTGGTCAGAATTGAAACTCATGTTGGCTAGAAAGTAATGGTAGGTTTGCTTATTGTAGAAGTGGACGAGAGAAAGAATGAACTGAAATTGGGTTGAGGCGAAGAGGTGCAATACCCGAAATTTCAACTCTGTTTGGATAAGAATGCGAGACGGAGTGATTTTTGCAGATGCAAAACAGGAAAAGATTCCTCATTTGCCTTGGAAAGAAAGTTGTCTGGGGCATTCCTGTTAGGTTTCTTCACCAAAACTTTTTGTCTTTTGCTAGAGGAGGCCATAGTTGATTTGATGTAGAAAGGGATTGAAAAAGATGTTTGAAAGTGTGATTGTCAAGTTTGAAAGCCTTCATATTTAAAGAAAAATGATACGTTCGTCCTGGACGAAAATATTCGTCCTGGATGAAAGATTATCGTTCGTCTGGACGAAGTAGTTTCGTACAGACGATCCAATTCGTCCAAAATGTAACGGCTTTTCGTATTCAACACAACTTACGATGCGTCCCTTCGTACAGGCTTTTTGACTTGACCGATCGTACATACGAAAAAATTTCGTACAGACGATCGAAAAGTGTTTCATTTTAATGACTCTTGAAAACCGTCCCCTACAATGAACCGACACATGTTCGTACAGACGAAAAAATTTCGTACAGATGAAGTTCGTATTAAAAACTGTCTTATCCACTCAAGCGCTGCATTCAATCGTCCCGACGTTTGAGAGAGAAAAAATTCGTCCTGGACGATTAAATATCGTACAGACGATCAAATTAAAAACTGCTCTCAAAACGGTTTAAATTCGCGCAAACTGTTCCTTCACATATCGTCCCGTACGAAAACATTTCGTCCTGGACGATTTCCTCCAAAAAAATTTTTAATTTTGAATTTTTTAAATCAACAAAATCAACAAAAAACACAGAAAACATAAAACCAAAAATCATAAATCTAAAAACAATTCATTAAAAACATACAAAATTCACAAAATTACAAAAACAAAACACAACAAGTATCAATGTTGCAAAGACATTTTAGTTAAGCATTCAAATCAATAACACCAAGCCTTGTTCTTAAAGTACTGAAGGTATCAAAGGCTAAAGGTTTTGTAAAAATGTCTGCAAGTTGATTTTCAGTTGAAACATGTATGAGTTCAATTTCTCCTTTGGATACATGATCCCTTATGAAATGATGCCTTATATCGATGTGTTTGGTTCTAGAATGTTGAATAGGATTTTTGGAAATGCAAATAGCACTAGTATTGTCACAATAAATTGGAATAGTGCCTATAGTTAATCCTAAGTCAATCAACTGTTGTTTTAACCAAAGTACTTGTGCCACACAACTTCCTAATGCAATGTATTCTGCTTCTGCAGTAGATAGTGCCACTGAATTTTGTTTTCTACTAGACCATGAAACTAATGAATTTCCAATGAATTGACATGTTCCAGAAGTGCTTTTCCTATCCACTCTACAGCCTGCAAAGTCAGAATCTGAGTAACCAATAATTTCAAATGAAGAGCTAAACTTAGGATACCAAATTCCTAAGTTTTGAGTTCCTAGTAGATATCTTAAAATCCTTTTCACTGCTGTCAAATGTGATTCTTTTGGATCTGATTGAAATCTAGCACATAAGCAAACACTAAACATAATATCTGGTCGGCTAGCAGTCAAGTAAAGTAAAGATCCAATTATCCCTCTAAATTTCTTTTGATCAACAGATTTTCCCTTAAGGTCTTTATCTAACTGAACTGAAGAACTCATTGGTGTACTAACAGGTTTAGCATTGTCCATTTCATATTTTTTGAGGATGTCCTTAATATATTTGGTTTGACTAAGAAAAGTACCTTCCTCAAGTTGCTTAATGCTAAATCCTAGAAAGTAATTTAAATCTCCCATTAGACTCATTTCAAATTCACTACTCATTGTTTTAGAAAAATCATCACAAAGATGTTTATTTGAAGATCCAAAGATGATGTCATCCACATAAATTTGAACAATAAGTATATCCTTTCCAATTTTCCTTAAAAAGAGAGTTGTATCCACACTTCCTTTTTCAAAAGATCTTTCAAGTAGGAAGGTGCTTAACCTCTCATACCAAGCCCTAGGTGCCTGTTTCAATCCATATAATGCCTTTTTTAATTTGAAAACATGATTTGGAAATTTAGAATTTTCAAAACCTGGAGGTTGTTCTACAAAAACATCTTCTTCAATTACTCCATTTAAAAAGGCACTTTTGACATCCATTTGAAACAATTTAAAACCTTTAAAACAGGCAAAGGCTAGTAAAACCCTAATTGCTTCAAGTCTAGCTACAGGGGCAAAAGTTTCCTCAAAATCAATTCCTTCAATTTGATTATACCCCTTAGCTACTAATCTAGCCTTATTTCTAATGACTACTCCTGAGTCATTCATTTTATTTTTGAACACCCACTTGGTTCCAACAACACTTTGATCTTTTGGCCTTGTAGTTAGTTCCCAAACTTTATTTCTTACAAATTGATTTAACTCTTCTTGCATGGCCAATATCCAAAATTCATCTGAAAGTGCTTGATCAATGTTAGTGGGTTCAATAGTTGAAATAAAGGCTGAATGATTGACTTCCTTGTTTAATCCACGCCTAGTTCTAACACCCTCACTTGGTTCACCTATAATTAATTCCTTTGGGTGGTTTTTAGAAAATCTCAAATCTCTAGGCAAAGGGTCTTCTCTTTCTAAATTTTCTTCCACATTTTCTTCCAAATTTAATCTATCAATCTTTTGGGAGTTTTCTTCAATTTCTTCTTCAACAACTTTTGGCTCTTCCATGTTTCCATTTTCATCAAAAACAACATGTGTGGTTTCTTCAATGACTAAAGTTCTTTTGTTGAATACTCTATAAGATTTTCCAACACTTGAATATCCAACAAAAATTCCTTCATCTGATTTTGGATCAAATTTTCCTAAGGCAGATTTTCCATTATTATGTATGAACACCTTGCAACCAAATACATGCAAATGAGACAAATTTGGTGTTCTTCCTTTTAGCAACTCATAGGGTGTTTTATTCAAATTTGATCTCACATTCACCCTATTCAGAACATAGCATGCAGTGCTAACCGCCTCAGCCCAAAAATATCTAGGAAGCGAGTATTCTGCTAACATTGCTCGGGCGGCTTCTATTAATGTTCTGTTCTTTCTTTCAACTACTCCATTTTGTTGAGGAGTTCTAGGTGCAGAAAAATTGTGATCAATACCCTTTTCTTTACAGAAATCTTCAAATCTTTCATTTTCAAATTCTCCTCCATGATCACTTTGTATAGAAATTATTTCACATCCTAGTTTTCTTTGTATCCAAGTTGAAAAATTTTGAATTCCTCAAATGATTCACTCTTATGAAAAAGAAATTTAACCCAGGTGAATCTTGAAAAATCATCTACTATAACAAATCCATATACCTTTCCTCCTAGACTTACCGTGCTTACAGGTCCAAAAAGATCCATGTGAAGAATTTCTAATGGTTTACTGGTCCTTAGATCTTTATTGGACTTAAAAGAGGACTTCACTTGTTTTCCTAGTTGACATGCATCACACAGATGGTCCTTAGTAAAGTCTAGTTTAGGTATTCCTCTCACCAAATTCTTTTGGGTAATTTTTCTAAGATTTTTCATACTAGAATGACAAAGTCTCCTATGCCAAAGCCATGATTCATCAGAAACAGTTTTCAAACAAAAAGCAGTAGGAGATTGAATACAATTTAAATCTAGCATGTAGACATTGTTCACCCTTTTTCCATTTAAAACAATTTTCCCATTTAGGCTAATTATGCAGCTAGTAGGTAAAAATTTTACATTATAGCCCTTATCACATAGCTGACTTATGCTAAGCAAATTATGTTTTAAGCCTTCAACTAATAAAACATTGTCTATGAAAAAGTTTTTCAAATTTCCAATCATACCTGATCCAACCACTTTCTTTGTGGTATTATCTCCAAGTGTAACCTTGCCTCCACTCCTGGCTTCCAGCGTTATGAATTGTGCAGTATCTCCAGTCATGTGCTTAGAACATCCGCTGTCCAGGTACCATATACTCTCACGAGGTCTTGTGTGAGAGTATACCTGCAAAATTCTCAAATGTTAGACCTGGGAACCCAAACTAGTTTGGGTTCACCTTTATGAAATTTATAATCAGATGCATGTGTGATATGTCTAGGTTTATGCATCTTAGTTCTCCACACCAAATTAGGTTTCATCTTTAAAGTGCAGGTGTGAGATATATGTCCCAAAAATCCACAATTGTTACATTTAACATTAGGAAAAATATTCCTATGTTTTCTTTCATATGATTGTCTTCTAAGGGATTTCATGAATTTAGGATAATATTTAGGATTTGTAAAATCTTCAAGTTTAGGGGGGTTTCTATTATCCTCGAGAGCTCGTATAGTAAGTTTGTAAATGAATTCATATCCTCCAAGATTCGATTTGTATAATTGATTCTATATGTCTTGTGCTCAGATTCATCCTTAAATTTCTTAAATTCTTTTTCAAGTTCAGCATAGGATGATTTTAAATTCTCAAAATTTTTATTCAAGTCATCATATTCATCAAGTAGTTTCATGTGGTTGCTATCAATTAAAGCATGATCTTTCCTAAGGATTTCGTGTTCCTTATTAAGCTCTTCCAATTCTAAAACTAAACTAGCATGCATCTTTTTCGTTTTCCTATATGCATCATGCATGTGTTTAGAAACTTCAAATAATTCATTATAAGTTAAATCACATACCTCTTCTTGATCTGATTGTTCAGATTTATCTGCCATCAAGCAAAGGTTGGTGACTTCTTCTTCTTTTTCAGTCTCAGATGAGTCTGAAGCTGAGTCCGCCCAAAAAGCCTTTTGAAACTTCTTCTTGCCCTTCTTTACCATTGGTTTCTCCTCTACCTTCTCCTTGCTAGGAGTGGCTTTGAGTTTTGGACAATCAGTCTTTATATGACCTGGTTTCCTGCATTCATAACAAATCACTTCATTAGAAACCTTGCCATTTCTGTTATACTTACCTCTATTCCATTGCTGGCGTCTCTTCTGCTTCCTCTTTAAAAAGCTTCTGAATTGTCTAGTCATCAGTGCAATATCGTCTTCATCCTCAGGTTGTGAGTGTTCACTTTCTGACTCTTCCACATTTAGTGCAATATTCTTGTCCTTTCTTGGTTCACCTGCATCAATCTTTCTTTGACTTACTCCTTGCTCGTAAGCAATGAGTGAACCAAGAAGATTGTCAATAGAATAAATGTTCAGATCTTTTGACTCTGTAATTGCAGTAATTTTAGCATCGTATGCAGTAGGTAAACAACGAAGAATCTTATTAACCATTTCAGCATTAGTTAATTCCCTACCAAGTGCATGCAAAGAGGTGACAATTTGAGTGAATCTTGTGTACATGTCAGATATAGATTCATTAGGTTTCATGCGAAATAATTCGTAGTCATGTAACAAGATATTGAGTCTTGATTGCTTAACCTCATTTGTCCCTTCATAAGTAATACAAAGTCTATCCCATATGTCTTTTCCGCTTTTACAAGTGGAAACCCGCATGTAGTCTTCAGATTTTAAAGCACAAAAGAAACTATTTAAACATTTTGCATTTAATTGTGCTAAGTCACGTTCTTCTATAGTCCAATCTGCATAGGGTGTATCTACCCTAATTCCATCAACTAATCTAGTTGGTTTTGTGTAACCTTCCTGGACTAGCATCCACATGCGATAATCAAGTGACTGTAAGAAAGTAGACATGCGTGTTTTCCAAAAATCAAAAGGAATATTGTCAAACAGTGGAGGTCTAGTGATAGAGTAACCCTCAGGTGTGTTTCGGTTTCCAAATGTAGCCATCTACGTTAATCAAAAAGTAGTTCAAACTTATGATTTTGAAACAATGCTCTGATACCACTTGTTGAGTCCAGTAATTAGGTTGTTAAGCCTAAGTAAATGTCCCACGGCTAGCAAGAGGGGGGTGAATTGGTAGTTTTAAAAATTTTAAACCCTCTTAATAATAAAGTTGAATCGAAATAAAATTTTCTTTTAAAGTTAGTAGAAAAAAGTTTTTCAACCACAGAGTTGTTAAAGCTGAAATTCAAAGTGCGGAAACGTAAAAGCAATAAAGTAAATGACACCAGATTTATAGTGGTTCGGTCTATAACCAGACCTACATCCACTCCTCAGAGGCACCCTCTGAGTATTGCACTAATACCACAAAGTGACTCTCCTTTAGCACCCACAGCAAGGCGGAGAAGCCTGTACAAAACACTCTTTTCACCACTACCCGGTGCGGCAGAGAACCGTCATCCTTTTACACAATCCACAGTGCTGGCAGAGAACCGTCGTCCTTTTACACAATCCACAGTGCTGGCAGAGAACTGTCGTCCTTTCACACTCTCCTAGTGTGGGCAGAAAACCCTAAGGCTGTTCACACTCTCCAAGTGTAGGCAGAGAACCTTCTCCCTTTTACACTCTCCTAGTGTGGGCAGAGAACCCTCGTCTGTTCACACTCTCCAAGTGTCGGCAGAGAACCGGACCTTCTTGAATGATCTTCTCACAAGAATCTAGAAAGAAGAAAGAAAAGAGTGAAGAAATCCAATTTCACAAGTATAGACTCTTACCTTAGCAATCCAAGTGAAGCCTTCTCGCTCCAGTGGTAGGAATCCTCCTATGAATGCTCTCTTCCACTCTCTCCTTGGCTATTCTCTCAAGAGGCACGAAGATCAAATGACAAAAAGATTGGGTGGCAGTCTAATTTGGACCTTTTATAGAAAAGACAAGAAAAACCGCCCAAAAACTGCAAATTTCCAATTCTGTACGTAGTGGATCGTCCTGTACGATCCGGGATCGTCCTGGACGATTTTACTTAAACGATCTGAAACGACCCCATTTGTATATGTGTACGAAATGACTTCGTACAGCTGATCGTCCTGTACGAACTAGGTTTGTCCAGTACGAACGGTTATTGCAAGGTCGGTTCTGGAAACTGCTGAAAACAGTTCTAAGTCGGTTCATCGTTTGGACGAAAATATGTTCGTCTGGACGAAAATTTTCTAGAGAGCCGATCGTCCTGGACGATTATTTATTTCGTCTGGACGAAAATTTTCCAGAGCACCCATCGCCGCGGACGATAATTTGCTTTCGTCTGGACGAAAATTTTCCAGAGAGCTGATCGTTCGGTACGATAATTATTTTCGTCTGGACGAAAATTTTCCAGAGGACTGGTCGCCTCGTACGATGGTAAAATTCATCTGGACGAAAATTTTACAGAGAACCCATCGTCCGGGACGAAAATAAAATTCGTCCTGGACGAATAGGACTTAGAAAAATTTTTCCAAGCAAGTTCCTATTCGTTCCAAGTGCTCTATAGGAGATAACTGACAGATCGTCCAGTACGATAAATATCGTCCTGTACGATCAGTATAGAATTTCAAGATCTCCTAATTTGTGTGTGTGAGATTTTATTCACTCAATTACAATCACTCCCTTTCAAAATTAATTCAAAGAAAAGACAAACTTCAAATAAACAAAATATCATATGTTGAATTTGATTTGAAGTTTTCGTAGTCTGGAGTCTGATTTTCCTGAAATGTTAGTACACACAAGAGCAAGTGCAAATCTTCTAAAATTGTTAGGAGATAACTATACATCTGAACAATAATGTTTGGAATCATCAAAACTATATAAGTTGCACAAATATAAATCATTCAAATAGCAACTATTCAAACACAAGAGTCGGTTCACTTCATCCTGGGACGAATATGAGTTCGCCTGGATGAAATGTTTCCAGAGGATATTTCATCCTGGGATGAGTTGGAAAGTCATCAGGATGAAAATTTTCCAGAGAGCATATCATTCTGGAATGAATATGGATTTCGTCTAAACAAAAATTTTCCAGAGGACATTTCATCCTGGGACGAATTAGAAATTTTTCTAGATGAAAAATTTCCAGAGAGCATTTCGTCCTGGCACGAATATGAATTTTGTCAAAACAAAAATTTTCTAAAGCCCATTTTGTACTGGGACGAATAGGAAATTTTATCCTGGATGATCAGGACTTAAAAAAATTTACTAGGCTTCCTGTTCATTCCATTGTTCTTCCGAGAAGATAATTGACTTGATCGTCCCGTACGAACTATGTTCGTACCGTACGATCAAAATAATTTTTTAAATATTTTCCTAAATATGTGTGTGTTTACAATCACTCCCTCTTAAACTCAATTCAAAGAAAATTACAAGCTTCAATTTATAAACTATCTTATGTTGAATTTGATTTGAAGTCTTCATTAGTCTGGAGTTCGAATTTCCTAAAATGTTAGTCCACACAAGAGCAAAAAACAAATCTTCGAAAAAGTGTTTAGGAGATAACAAAACTTAAAATAATAATATTTGGAATCATCAAAACTATATAAGTTGCAAGAATGTAAAACATGCAATTAGTAACTCTCTTAATAAATACATATCATCTAGAGTATCATCTTAGTCACCTAGGAAGAACTAAGGTTTATTTAACCGATCGTCCGGAATGATCCTACGATCGTCCCAAATGATCTTACGATCATATAGAATAATATAATTAAACAATCAAATGTTAATTACTTTCCTTAATTACCAAACTTATTTAGGAAAAATTATAGTGCATCATCTAGGATGATATTCAGTATAATGTCAAAAAATAAAACATGCCTAAAAGGTTATGGTGGCTAATTCTTTCTGATTTAAGCCTATCATCCTGGACGATGATAATATCATCTAGGATGATTTGCTTAATTACGGCTGCCTTAACCAGGATACTCTAATTAGAGTTTTTATTTTTAACTAATTGTTCATGATGATTTGGGATCATCCCGGATGGTATGATTGAAAATAAAAAACTCTAAAACAGTCAAAAATTTCCCCCCAAGTGTGTGTGTGCAAGATTACTTAGCATCAGGACCCATATTAGTATAATGGACTCAAGAAAAGGTAAAAGACACTTAACATACATTACAAGCTGACTCAATCATAATTTACCCAATCTTGAGCTGGTTTTATTTACAATTTGATCTTGTGGACCTGAAACGTTAGTAGGCAAGACAGTCGTAGAAAAATAGAAGTAATAGAAATGTTTGCTATCATCAAAATTATATTTCTTGAAATTAGATTTTCAATATATCCCACCTAAAAAACACAAAGGTTGTAAGGTAAAATGTTATATAAATAAGAAAGAGGAAGCTCTAAGTGAAGGATAAAATAATAGTGAGAGTTAACATAAAATGATATATGAATATAATAGCAATTACATTCTGTATAATTGACTATCTAGTATGAATTACATTATACTATACAATTAGTTCAAAAATCCTTTTTTTCTCCTAATTTACTAATGCAACCCCTTGAGAGTGTGTGTGCAAGGTTACTTAGCTTGTGGTCTACCAAATGCATGACTTGACTCAAGAAAGGTAAAATGAACATCAAAATTGAAATTATAGATAGACTCAACCCTAGTATATCAAATCTTGAGCTAATTTGTATTGCAAGTGAACTTGCGGACCTCAAAGGTTAGTGAGTAGGGAAAAACAAAATAGATATGCAATAATAACAGTAGTAAAGAAATAATAATATTTGTTATCATCAAAATCACATTACTTTGGCCCAGATTTGCAACACATATTACTTCTTAAAATGGCAAGAAGTATTTTCTTTGAAAAATTCAAAGCACATCATGTTCAATATTTCTTCAAAGAGAATATCATAAGCCTATTTGGTGTTCCCCATCAGTTTATATCAGATAATTGTCCTTCATTCATAAGTACTAAGATAAACAGATTCACTAGATGTTATAATATCGATTGGAGACATTTTTAACATCTATTACCCTTGGGTAAATAAATTTGTAGAGGCCTTCGATAAAAGTTTGGTTTAGATATTAAAGATAATCTTAGATGATAATAGGCTTCAATGACGTAAGAAGTTCATTGAAGCTTTGTGAGCATACCACACCACATTTAGAACTCTAACTCAATATACACCATACACTTCAGTCATTTGAGCAGCGGCAATTATTCCATTGGAAGTGCAACTACCTTCTCTCAGGATTATTGTGAATTATAAAATAACTTCTTATCAAAGTGCTAAACTTTTATTATAAGAGATCAAAGGTTTAGAGAAGAATCTCTTGCAAGCTCAATAAAACCTTGAGTGGTATAAAGCTAAAATGATTAAAGCTCTTAACAAATTGGTTCGTCCATAAAATTTTCAAGTAGTTGACTTGGCATTTGTTTTATGAAGGCCATTTCGGTTCATCAAAAGATAGGCGATAAATTTGAAGCAACATGGAAAGGTCCATTCATAGTAGAGAAAGTCTACCAAGGAGGCTCATATCAGTTTAGATTGTTAAGGAGATTAACCCATGCTACCTATCAATGGGAGATATCTCAAGAAGTATTATAATGGTTGATGTATTACAAGAATTTTGTAATAAAATAAATCTTGAAGTTTAAATTAGCAAGCTATTAAAGCTACGAAGATGAACAAGGTCCAAAAAACCTCCTCTTTAAATTTCCTCATTTAGAAATCAATCTCTCATTCAAGTATTCATCTTTTTGTGAGAATTGATCTCTATTCAAAGTTTGAATCTTCCTATTTGAGAATTAATCTCTTAGTTAGCTTTTAAATTTTCTTCTTTGTGAATCAATATCTCATTCAGGTATTCATCTTTGTTTGAGAATCTATCTCCTATTTAAAGTTTGAATATTCCTCTCCGAGAATTGATCTCTCATTTAGGTTTTAAATTTTCATCTTTAGTAATCAAACTCCCTGGGGTATCCATCTTTGTTTATGAATTGATCTCCCATTCAAAGTTTAAATCTCCCTCAATAAGAATTAATATCTCTGTTAGATTCTAAATTAACTCATTTGGGAGTAAATCTCCCATTCGAGTATCCATCTTTATTTGGGAATTGATCTCCCATTTAAACTTTAAATCTTTCTATACGAGAATTGATCTCTAGGTCAGATCTAAAATTCCCTCGTTTGGGAATGGATCTCCCATTTGGGTATCATCTTTGTTTGGGAATCGATCTCCCATTCAAAGTCTAGAATCTTCTCTCCAAGAATTGATATATTGATTAGGTTATAAATTCACTCATCTAGGAATAGATCTCCCATTTGGGTATTCATGTTTTCTTGGAAATCAGCCTCTCACTCAAAGTTTGAATTTACCTATCTGAGAATCAATCTCTTGGTCAAGTTCTTTATGTATCCATCTTTGCTTGGGATTCAATCTCTCATTATATGTTCAAATTTCCCTCTCTAAGAATTGATCTCTTAGTTAGGCCCTGTATTGCTTGTTTGAAAATTGATCTTTCAATCATGTATACACCTACATTTTTCTTTTTGGGAATCAATCTCCCATTTATATGTCAGTCATCTATCTTTTTATATAACTATTTTACTAGATGTGCTAATTCACTTAGTCACTATTAAGTTGAGCATTCTATAATTTCAAATCATAAATCAAATTTTAAACATTCAATTGCCCTTTGGATTTAATAGATCTCTTTGGTCAACATCAATAAGTGTGATTTACTTTTGAGTTCATCACACCTATTGGGAGTCCATTTGTTGGCCACATTTTCATATGAGGTCATCTTGAACTACAAACCACTGATTTCAATCCTATTGTTGAAAATCATCCAGTCTTTAATCAACACTTCAATCAACTTCAATCATCTCTATAATCAAGTTTCATCCATACCTCAATCGATCAATGATCATTACAACACTCTACATCAATCATCTTCAATCAATCAATTATCAATTAGCCATCAATATACATCTAATTTCCTTTTAATCATTCAATCTTTAGTCAATTAATCACCTTGAATAATCAATAATCACTGATTATAAGCATGGAATTATAATCATTGGATAATTATAGCCATGTACTGTAATCAAGTAGCTCAGTGTACTACCTTACACTGTGCACTGACTCTTGACCCAAATCACTTCACAAGGAGCTTCATACATCAAACCACTCATGACTAACTCCCTGAACTAGTAACTGACTCATTTGACCTAGTTGAGCTAGCTCAAGTCAGCCAAATTGATCATCTAACACAATCACCTCCAATCAAACTTTAATTTATCTCTAATAGTCACAAAACCTTTTTGAATAACACTCCTAATAGATTGGACATGCATGGTCACCATGACCCAATCAATAGTTTACTTGGTTAACTAAGTTTAAGTTTGGCAAAATTAGACCAATTTGGGTCAATTCACTACTCACAGTCTTTTCAAAGCTATCAAACCCTTAATTCCACTTCATTATGTAGTTTAAGGGCATTTAAATTCATTATGTGTCAAATCATGATGGGTTTAACCAAGTCAACACATTAAACTTGGCCAAACCCATTCATACACCCAACCATTCATTCATACTTCAAGTTCACTACTTCAAACATATTCAACCTCATCCTACCAACATCCAAATCTATCTCTAGTGTTACCTTCAGTTCATTTAATCACTTACCTAATCAAATATTGAACCAAAAACTCAAAGGATACCTCCCTGGTTAACCCTAACTTCATACCTCATTTACATAGCTTCAAACCCTTGTCCATTGACGATAGCAGCAAGCCAACCATGCCTATTATCCACCTTAGTAGCCATTAACATAGTTGGCTTGTTAAATGGTCAATAAAATACCAAGAATGCACATATGATCAATGCTCTTCAAATAACTCGTTCCCTCCATGGTTAACTCCTCCAACTGTTTAAATTTCTTTCAAAACCTCAGCCCAGTCTATCCTAATCATCCATTTACCATGAGTTAACCAAGTGGTCTCCTCCCATGTGGAATGACCTAGGGTCATTTTTATAGTGAATCGCTAACCTCCCTACTCTCTAATGGCTAGGGTGATGGTAGGGCATCCAAGAAATGCCCCTGATTGATCACAATTGATAAAAATAAACTCTAGCTACTGGAATAGGGAAAAGAAGGTAAAATGTTCATTTAAACATAACTCTCATTCTAGATTCTCTCCAAGGCTTCTTTAATTTTTTTTCTTGTTCTCACTGAGATTCCTACAAATTTCCCCATCATTTCCCTGTTGTTTGGAGCTCATCGGAGACAATATAGATGAAGCACAATAAGCCTATCTGTTTAAACTCCTTCAACTCTTCATCTAGTCTTCCTTTGACCTTGAAGTCTTCATCAAAGTTTTGGAGGAACTCTCAATGGAAAAAGAAAAATCTATCAAACACTTCAAGACATTTCTTGTGTGGAGGTATTTATCAAAACCTATAGTTCTACTTATGATTCTAATTAGGCTCCTAAGGACTCTATGAAAACTCATAAAACTGTTTCCCACCCATTCTCTTCTCATCTGTCATGGACATTTCAAATAACATGCCAATTGTTTCAATGTATAAGAATTTCAGATCAAAACCTAAAATTATGATTTTATTTATTTGGTTGGAGAAGGTGATCCCAGGGCCATTTTATATATGTAAACAATATTAAAGGCCCCGATTCGATTATATCATGCATCTTATACAACCTAAACATATGGTGAGACGACAAGACTTCATCTAACTTAATCCCAATCATCTGTTCCAAACCAGATGTATCCAACGGGTTGTAGCTGTATTCAACATGGTTAAGTGATGAACCAAGTTGTAATACATAGTTAATTAGGATACTACCACCTATACAATGCAACACACTAATGCTAACGCCATCCTATAAGTCCAATCATCTTCATATCGGTGTAAAGATCCTATACCAGAGTTAATTTAATAAAGTTTAATTTAAAATATATTTTAAATTGTAAGAACTTAAAAAAAAGTACTATAAATTAAACACTCCACAAAAATTCATAAGTAAACCCTCATTTTATTCATACTAAAATCCTTTATATTAAAAAATAAATTAGATTAAGATTATCATTATACAAAGAATTATTATAGTTATTTAATTTTCTAATTTTCCTTAATAATGCTCTGAATAATGATTGGATGAAACTCATACTTAAATGGCATGTAATTTATGGTGATACATTTGTTATGTGATTTTTCCAAGGTTATTTGAAATCAAAGTCATCTATAAATGAGTCTTCAAAAAATACAGCTCATTGTTTGAGCTATATTTTAAAAACTGATTAAAAAATGTGCATTGATATAAAAGACACAATATTGAGCTCTATGAATTTAGTGAAATGAGCTATTCCATTGAAAAGAGAATGAGGATGCACTGCTCATTAGGATGTGACTGTGCATAGTTTGATGATAATTTGCTTTTTATTGTTTATTATTTTTTTCAAAAATTCGCTCAAAATGTTTATGGTTACCATCCTAATTTTGGGTAGGTCTTAGTTAGGAATGTACCATACATTTTTTAACTTATTTTACCCAAATTAATTCCATCTACTCTTCATACTTGAATTATCAAATTGATTAAACATATATGGCCTATAAACTTGATAAATCATTATAATTCATTCATAGAGTATTAAGACAGATGATTGTTATTGTATGTTTGTATCATTGACCCTATATACCATGTTTGATTCCAAGTGGAGAGCATGTGTATTGAATTAATTGGTCTCCTCTTTCTATCCTTAATAAATCATTAACCAATCTTTAAGGGATTTATGTAATCATTTATCTTATATGAGGGAATGCATTGTAATTATAAGCAAGAGGATTTGTAGATTAGTAGCTCCCGCACTTGGGGTTATTAACTTACAATTTTTTTGAAGCTATGTAATAAACTTCAACCATTTAAAATTCAAATAATAAAATCCAAATTCGTACAAGATAAGTATTAATTAAATAACTCATTTTGAGCCTTAATAAACAAATAATTTAAACTCATGCAACTTAAACATTAAACTCCTATAGGACATATTAAAGCTACACAACCTCCTTCACACACTATGATGGTTTGCTACAATAACCAACTTTAGCCTAATCTAGGCTGGTGGTTTGAATTGCCTGCCGATTGCCCTATGTTTTTTTTAGCACTCTAGATATTAATTTATATTTTATGTTTGTGTACTTATGCTCTCTAAGGATTGCATTAGAAGCATTAGGTTTTTACACAACTGCTCTTGCACATTTTATATTAACAGCCTAATAATTTTATATGTTGTACATTTCTTGTAATAGTCAAAGTGGAATGTACCTAAGAATGATGTATATGTATGTGTCCCTATAAATTAAAGATTATATATAAATTGAGTTGTATAATATTATGAGTTGTAAAAGACTCAAAGATATATGCTTATACATTCAAATGGGACTCCAAAAGATGATATCCTTTCCCTTGGAGAATACTTTCTTTTGGAGTTCCATAGAAGATTTGGAGCTCAAAGTCCTTAAGTAAATTTACTTGACTCTATACATGTGATAGGCTCAGAAACCCAGGGTTATTATGGTGGAGCCTGGCCACCATACTTTCCTGAAGATTCTATTATATATTTTCAAATCAATTAATAAATAAATTTATATATATTTGCAGTCTTTTTTTTATATCTACATTGCTTCATGCATTACATCATATGGATGGTAGCTTGCATTAGTGGGTAAAATCTTCCTAGATTTTTCTCGGTGTACATGTTTGAAACTTTATAGGAACATGCATACTAGTTCTTGGATGATATAATATTGGGAATTTCAGACACCAACCCCTTTACCTATTCATGCATACATGCACGCATTTTTATTTTTGCAATATACGTTAAGCCAATCTCTTATGCCCAACATGAGCAAGGTAGTGGGGTCCTCATTACGCTCAAAGGATTGTAGGAATTTTCTATTGGTATAGGAACGTTATGCTATTGAAATCCACATTCTAGAACTTAGAGGGTTGAAATGTTATTATTTTAATGCTGGTACTATAGCAGTAGTGAGGCGCTCAAGCACCCAACATTGAGGCACTCAAATACTATTATTTTTTCAATTTTTTACCAAAATTCATTCACTCCAGACCCATGGGACTCGTTCTAGAGCATGCAATATTTTCCAACATTAAAACACTTCCAAACACATGCAAATGAGTTCAAAATATAAAATTTCAATTCTTAACCAATTAAAATTTCAAATCTTTCCTTTTTTTTTCATTTTTGTGTTGTTAAACATCATGTAGCATAAATTATTATCTTTTAAAAATTAAGATGTTATGTAGTGTGTTATAACATTAATTTGATTTCTTGAGTCAATTCTCTTTACTAATGATTAGAAAAACTCTATCAGGATTTCTATCCAGGTGGGTAATAATTCTTCTTTAATTTTATATTATATATGTGTCTTAGCAAACCATCATTGGATAGACTTTGGCTTACTTTTAAATATGTCACATCAAAAACCTATCAACATTCATTTGAATTATTACTTTATTGATGAACATGTTTTGTCTATTAGGAATTAAGAGTGGGAGCATTGTTTTGATTCTACTTCCTATATTAAAATTAATACATATTAAAAACTTCCTTGTATTAGAGGGAAAAAGTCATATTCATATTCATGCCCTAAAATAAAGGTATTATATGATATCATTATGCTTTGATAGATCCACACATGAGGATAAAGTTAGAAAATTAAGCCATCATTTTTGGCCTTAAATTGTCTATTAAAATGAGTATTAAGATAATAAAATATGTAGTGATTTATAATTAATTATCATCTAGGAAACTGTAGTGTATAAGGTACTAAATCCCAATTTTTTATCATGCTACTAGTTGGGATTTCAAAGCATTCCTAGTGCACTCTTATTAGACTATCTTGGTGCTTTTAAAAAATTGATGCTTTGGCCAAATTAGCCAAAGAACTTTTAAATATAGAATCCTATTCATATTCTTTTTCAGAATAAGCATGTCTTATTTCCTTCTTATCTTAATAGCCTTGAGTTTTGATATAACAAAAAAACAAAATCCATTCTTCGGTAAATCTATTAACAAAGAAGTTGATTAGTGATGTTTTTTATTGATTAATTTACCCAAGATAAACTTCCTTAAAACCATTATATTTCATCATACACTTAAACAAAGCATTATCCTACAGTTTGATTAATAATATTCAATATCATTTCTTATTTGATCAAATACTGCTTTATTATCTTGAGAACAATAAGGCCCATAAGGTCATGATAAAATTCTAAGAGGGCTAATGTCAGGCTTATGAGCCTAGCCTCATTAAAAATTTAAAAATTAATGGGTTAGATTCCTATTATCTAACTATTTCCTAAAATATTTTGACTTTTTAAATAAGTATCATTAATACTAAGTCTATAGTCATATAACTCATATGTCTCTAAACTTCATACACCCCAAAATAATCTCTTAGACCTCTAGGTGTTGGGTCTAATAGACCCTCTTTCATTTAAAGGGAATACATTCATACCAGTGGCAATAGATTATTTCTCAAAACTTTTATAAGCCATCCCTTTAAGAGAAGTTAAACCAAAAAACGCAATACATTTTTTAGGACCATGTTATTTATATATTTGGTTTAACTCATCATACCATTTTAGTATGATTTTGAAAATATTTTTTTTTTTTTTTTATGTTATAATATTGATTAAGACTATTATATAATCTATTATCCTAGGGTGAATGACTTAGGTAAATATTTTGTTAACATATATGACTACCTATAGATCTTATACTAAGATAACTCCACATGCTTTGGCTTTTTAGTGAAACTAATCCTACCCTTAGAAGTAAAATTTCCTTCTTATGTATAACCATGAGAACTAAACTTCATAATAACCTAAAAATTCATTTTCACATTGAAAAATTAGATAACCTTCATAGGCTTAGAATCCAAGCTATGTATAGCATAGAGTTTTCTCATTCATATATGACTCAAGAAATCAATAAGCTTTCTACATCAAGCATATTTATTTTTGGAGGCCTTGTCATGGTTTTATAATGGTTTATAGTCATTCGCCACTAATGAGGCAAAAATTTTGAGGCTACATGGGAAATTCCCTTTGAAGTCGAGATCATTCATGAAGGAGGATCTTACCTTTTTTGAGCAAAAAAGAGTGATTAGATGAGTGTACTCATCTTTTATTTGATATTTTATAAGAATACATAACATAACAAAATGTGGTAGGACTAATGAATCTTATTCAACCCATATAAAATACTCATGTATAGGGGTTTTAACCATTTGCAAGCTCTATCTTGTACCTCATCTAAGAGACACAAAGAGAAAAATTTCAAAAAAAAAGTTTTTTTTTTTAAGGAAGCTTGAATTTTAGAAAAAAAATTCTAAATTGATTTTTAAGTTGATTGTCAATTTATTAAAGTTGATAGAAAAGATTTTATGTGGTGGGTATTAATAGGGTATAAAATATGTAGGTGTTGGTGGACAACCTGTATATGCATGCTAAGAAAAAAAATACAAAAATAGATGAACTCTCTCATAAACTCTTAATTTCAAATAAAAAGGAAATAAACAATAAGGTATAAGCATTAGTGATCCCTCTGTTCTACTACTTATCACCTTGTTTAAATGTATATTGATTTCATTAGTATTTAGAAAGGTACCCTTTAAGTTGGACCTACACTTGGCTTTGAACTTTTGCTTATAACTTGTTATATATATATATATATATATATATATATATATATATATATATATATATATATATATATATATATATATATATTTAGGCGGGGTCCCGAGGGGGCACGTGCCCCCTCCGAAAAAAAAAAAAAAAAAAAAAACGTATTACCTGAGCACGGAACGGGCATTTTGGGCGGTGCAACTTTCACCGACATTAATAGTTTGGCTGTTCGCCTGTTCGGCTTCACCGCAGTGGAGGGCTCGTCTATCGAGTTCATCTTTCTCAAGGTTCTTCTGCTATGTTCCGATCTCTACTAATCCTAACTCCGGAAACCAGACTTTACGGTAACTATTTCTTCTACTTTTTTTTGATCCATGATTGATTGATTTCTTTGAGCATTTTTTTTCCTGAGTTTGTAGTCGATTTTCTGTTTCTTTGGGTAGGAGCTAGGAAGGCGATCTGATTTGAACGGTCTTGGTGCCTCTCTTTGGCTTTGAGACAAGTCGGGATTGGCATGATTAGCTTTTAGATGAGAGCTACTTGGCTTCTTCCATCTTCGATCAGCTTCTTCCGTCTTGGCGCCTGAACTGTGAAGGTAAGTATTTATTTTAGTTTTCTTATTTTTCTTTATTAGATTTGTTTTGCCTTTTATTTTAGATTTAGTTTTACTTTTCTTAGTTTTTTAAATTAGATTTTGTTCATTGTTTATAGTTTTGTATTTTTCTGTTTAGGATAAAAAAATTGTAGTTTGCTGCATGATTAATTTTGAGTTTTTTTTTGTTTTATAAATTAGATTTTGTTCATTGTTTATAGTTTTGTTAGGATAAAAAAATCAATAGTTTGTTGCATCTTTAATTTTTAATTTTCTTATTTTCTAAATTAGATTTTGTTCACTGTTTTTAGGTTTATATAATTATATTTAGTTTGTTGTTTTATGTTTTAGGTAGTTTGAATTTGCCCAAAAATTATAGAGAAATATTTTATGAAGAGTAGAGCGTATAAGTTGTAAGTGTATTTCATCTTATATTTAATAGTTTATTTGTCAATAAAGTTTTATTGGTCCAAAGCTGGGTTGAGAAAAGTTGTGGGGATTCTTAAAAAAAAAGTGCCCCCTCTACGAAAATTTTCTGGCTCCGCCACTGTATATATATATATATATATATATATATATATATATATATATATATATATATATATATATATATATATATATATATATATATATATATATATATATATATATATATAACTTTTTTTAAAATTAAAAAGAGTGTAAAAAAGGAAAGTACTAAATGGAGTCATCATAAAATAGAGAAAGTACGAGAGAATAACAAATAAAATAACATATCATAAAATTAATTTGATTGTAATACTTGAGGAGACATTTTTAATATTTTTATAAATGACCAATGTTTAAGGGAATTTAAATGTGATATACATCAGTAATTGAATTTCATTTAAGTTATTGACTTGTCTTGGTATTATAAGTTATACATTAATGCATTAACCTTTGAATTTGAATTGAAAGGTGAATAATTAGGGCCAAATAATAGATATGGGTAGCTTAAAATTGGATATTATGATAACTTGAAATTGGAAGTAGTGATCTTATTAAATTCTTACTTTTAAATAATTAAGATTGCAAGAGAATATAAGCAAAATGGATATTTAAAATCATTAATTATGAACTCCATGAGATTGAAAAGAAAAGAAAAAGTAAAAGAGTTCTAAAATAATATATATATTTTTTAAAAAAGATGAGTACATTTAAATTTTGATATTTGTTAAAAGCTTAAAATCCAACTGCAACCTTAGACTTGAAGTTACAAAGAGTAAAGTAAGAAAACTAGTATAGGTGATGGTGAACTAATGAAATTTTAATTTTAACTATGAGCACATCTAATCTTTAAGCTACCTTATTCATTTCAAGATTCATTAGCCAATGTTATATCATAGCATATAAATCCAAAATAAGCAATGCAAGTGTGACTTATTGGGATAATTGTTAAGGACCTTTTAAATTAGTTTTTTGTTCATTCAAAATTACTTCTAGACTGTGAAGATTAAATTAATCAAAAGTGAAGATTTTTTTTAATTGCTTGAGGACAAGCAATAGTTGAAGCTGATGAGAATTTATTATGTATAAATTAAGATTGTGCATTACATTTAAATTTCAATGAAAATTTATTTTTTTAGTTATTTTGTATAGGAATTACTCAGAAATGGTGAAAATACAAAGTAATGCATAGCACTGCTGCACTGAAACCAACTCCACCTAAGAACCATTTTTGGACACTGCAGTGCCATCCTCTTTATTTGCAAAAACTACAAATGCATCATAGGTACTACTGTAATGTTAATAGTGTCGCTACATTGAAACATTCAGCTTGACATCACTGAGTTCTTAGGAAAAATGAATGTCACAACATTTCCCTTTAAAGCACCCCAACATCGGAAACTCCACCAGGGTGCCACAACGCTCACATTTCCCAAGCATCGTAGTGTAGCAGTTACGACTTCCTAAATCCATAACTGAGATAGAAAAAGGAGGCATCTTTTTAATTAGTGACTATTCCACATCATTAAGTATCGTAGAAGAAAAAATTAGTTAGCACTAAGGAGCTAGTTCAACTTTAAGTGTCGCGGCGCCACCATGTCAAGCACTGTGGCGCTTGAGGGAACTTCTACACTTTTCTATCAATAGATTTTTAGTTCTATTTTTAAGAGAGTTCAATCACTTGAGTACAATTTAGTATATTTTTTTTGTACTTCTCTAGTACTCTCTTGGAGTAAAATCTTGGAGAGGCAAAGGAAGTGTAAGATACAATCTTTGAGAGAGTTTAGCCTACATTTGTATATGCAACTCTATTAGTGGAGGAAGGAGTGTAGAGAAGAAACTTTGATCCTTCCTAGTGATAAATATTATTACTTCTCTTTTACTTTAATTCTTCTATGAATATAATGAAAATGAGTTTGATTGTAATTTCTTATATGTTTGGATAGACATCCTATTTTGGATTGATGTTGTAAAGAGCATATGAAGTATTAATGTATACACTTACACTCTATAAAATGTATGGATGTTTTTAATATATCCATTCTTCATTTAATGCATACAATGGCCATACATATAGTTAAAACTTAGAGTGTTGTATAGCTTTAACGGAGGGATACAAGAACAATCATAAGTATTGAGATAGAATGCTGGTATGCCTAGACAAAGGATATTTAAATATTCTGGGTACTATAAAGATATTAAATAGTAGGAGATCAGCAGATATTCGTTCACACCTATAAACTTGACTGTGATCTAGGGATGTATATTCTCTAATCTGATCTAAAATTAAGAGTAACATTAGGAAAATTTTGATATTTACATGCATTAATCCCAAATATTTCATTAAATTTGTATAAACTATTTTAATTATTTTTATTATGTGGTAGAAACTCCAAAAACATCATTTTTATTTCAATATAATAATTTATGCAATTATACAAAATCATAGTTATTTTTTTTTGCAAGCAAGCATAACTCTTCCTCATGGGTTTGACACTCAACTTCATCACTTTATTCCTTAATTCAGCATGTATACTTGTGTATATTTAAGTGGGATTTAATTACTTAAATATAAAAAAAAACTAATAATACTTAAATCTAGCTATGCTCATATAGCATCAACCTTGATAATCTACAAAGGCCCCACCACTTCAAATACTAATCATCATCAAATATCTTTTTCACTGATCTTATAAATATATACATCAAAATGTTTCTTTACAAAAAATACTACATGGCATAAAAGAAAAATATACAAAATAGAAAAGCCATAACAACCAAAATTTCTAACCAAAACATACATAAAAATTTATCAAAACCTATAACCCCTCTCTCTACTCTATCCTACCCTTTCCCTTTACCCTAACTTGAAATAGATGAAAAATAATAGGTATGTGCAAACCGTGCTCAATAGGCTACATTTAACATATTTTAAATTTAAATAAATATGATAATAGAAATTATGCATAGTAAAATAGAAAGATAAAATGTATTAATTATATAAAACATTGAATAGAACAATGATAGAATATAATTGTAACAAATTACATAGAATAGTGTCATAAACTTCATTATCTTTGAATAGGACCAAATGTTTAGAACATGGGACATAATACAAAACAAAAATAGTAAACACATCATACTAAATTATTAATAAAAAAAAAATTAACACATCATATTAGTTATTTAGAATAAAATATATTCATTCTCCCTCAAACACTTATACCTCCCATTTGATATAGAATTTAAAATTTTAAATATCAAAATTTTATACTCTTATAATGCCCACTATATAGAACTTCAGGCCTTTAAAGTCTTAGACTCTTATAGCTCCCAACATACATCATATTCAAAATTTTAGGCCCTTTTAGCCTCCTTTGTACAGTACAATAGAATTCCTAGCCAGCCATCATAACTTCTCTAACTAACACATTTTACACGTATAAACACAAAAATAATTTCATTTCTAGATATAAGAAAAAGTATTAGACCTATAGTAGAATTTCACAAAATGGCCTACTTGTAGTAAAACATGCAAAATTTTGGGGTAATCCTACACAAAACTTGCTCATTTCTTAATCACAACCAAATTTCAACGCATTATTCACAACAACATTTTAAAGATATTATTGTATTATTGAATTATTTATCACTTTCCTAATATTTTTCAGAATTAAATTAGCACAAAAGTAATATGCCTAATGAAAATTCACAAATAATATTCTAAAATGTGAAGACTATTACAAACACATCAAAAGTGACATGATACCAACTTTATTTTTGAAAATTGAAAATTTAAATTAAAAAAAATTGAGATATAGTGTATGTTACATACCTTCATACATATAATTTCTCAAATTGACTTTACAGATGAAAATGGCTCAAAGCTATCTTAATTGATCTTTATCTTTCTAAAAATCTCCCCTCTCTCTAGGCTACTATTTTGGTGAGAAATGAGTTTTTATTTTAACATTTTAATGGAAATATAATTCTATCAAAATTTATTTCATAGTGCCATGACACTCAGATACCTAAAGTCACAACGCTCCCCTCTAAATCTAGAAATAAATGGAGATTAGCATCATAATGCCTAGAGACCAGTGCTATAATGCTCCATTTAATTATTGAAAGATAGAGAGCACGATGTTGTAGTGCTTTCAAGTCTTCAACCCAACACCATAACACTTTTAGAAAATTCTCAAATATGTAGATTTTCACACACACTATTATATCCATGGACATTAAACTAAGAGTGTGTAAAATTCCCACTATAGTGAGGGTTAACTCGTATGACTATGATAAGTTACCAAGCCAACTCTTATGAAAGGATTCAATCAAGCTAATACCTATCATTTCAATCTTTGGATTTCTTAAACTTAAAATTTAAAATACATTTTGATAGGATATAATATGTTAAAAAAAATATTTACAAAAAATACGAATTAGATGTTTAGAAAAGCATTAGCCTTCTCTATGGCCAAAAATATTTTTAAATTTATTTTAAATGTTAATTAAGGTGACATGTCATAGGTTATTTGTATTTCTAAACAATCATATGAGATTTTATGATGTTTTAATGATTCTCATTATCAAGTGAATTATCACCTAATAATAATGCTCAATGCATCATTATCATAGGTTAAGTTCTTTTACTAAATAAGTTTAATTTTTTAATTAGTTCTGAATAACCTCAGGTAAATGTAAAATGCAATAATATATAAAGAGATAGTTTAAACTATCAACTATTGTGCTTAATACTCAAGTATTTGTTAGTGTTACTAACACATGAAAGATATAATTGACCTAGATATTTAGAAAAAAAAAATCTAAATATCTAGATTACAAGGTAGTTTCATATTATAATTTTTTACTTGAAAAGGAAAAAAATGGTTTGAGTACAGATGTATACCCAATGCCAAAAGTATTAAACTATAGGCTAAAACTAAATAGAACAAATACTTAGTCAAAATAACTTGATTAAGTTAGGATAAAGCTCAACTAAATATTGGATAGCTTAGTTTGAAAAAGATTATTATAAGTAAGACCACTGAAAATAATATAGTAAGATCAAAAGAGCATGATCCCACAAGAATTAACTAAGCCAAAAGTGCATGTCTAGGTAAAGGGGTGGCTTACTAAAAGTTGCATGAATTTATTAAATTAAAATTTATCAATAGAGCATGAAAAAATGCAAAATATTTTGATCAAAAGATCATGAAGAAAAAGGAATGCATGACCAAAAAGGCATAATCACATTAAAGTGAACTCAACAAAAAAGACATGAACAATTTAACAAGTTTATCAATCATAAATGCATAATAGATAGGGTGGATTGTATAGTCAAAAGGGCATGACCATATTTGAAATAGAGTTAGTCAAAAGAGCACAACAAATTTTTAAGGATTTTGAATAAAAAAGGACATGACTTATTAAAATAATTTAAGATGAAATGGCCAAGCTTATTTTTTTTTGTTTGGATTGACTTTAGGCTTATATATTTCAAAGGGATAAAGTTGAGTGTAATGACCATATGACCCTAAAAACATCTATTATGCAAGTGTAGAGTGAAAAAATGTGAATGACTTAAAGAGAATTACCTCTAAAATTAGTTAACTTAACCTAGGTTGAACTTAGATTAACTAGTATGGCACACTAGCTTGTGCATCTTATTTTATAATGATATTTGTTGAAAATATTTAAATATATTGAAATTTTAATTTCAATATTTAAAATTTAAATTGTTCAGATTCCTTGGGATGCTTAAATTTGAAATTTATGATTGAAAATCAATTATTGATCTTAATAATGAATAATTAAGGAAAAGAGGAAATAATTAAGTAATTTATACATAATTGGTTTTCCAAAGATGGTTGATATAACTTCCAAATATCTTTATTTAAGATAAATGTATACTAAATTATTAAGAGCATTTTTAAGAATTATTTAATATTTTCATAATTATCACATACAAAATAAAATTTATAAAAACACCAAATAATTTAGTATAATTATGTAAATATTTAGAAATGATTAATGTTTAAAAAATATATAACTTGTGATATATACATTCAGTGTTTCTTAAATTTGGTCATATGATCATGCACATGAGATGATTAATCTCAATTATTTTTATATAAACTTTTTTGAAATTTTTTGATATTTTTTTATAATTACTTTCAAGAATAGTAATAATTATGAAAGTACTAAATAGGTCATGCCATCTTTAACCTAATTTGATCCATGTGAGCTCAAATAGGTCATGCTATCTTTAATGGACATAGAAGTTCTTGGAAGGATTTTAACAATAATCTAAATTTGTTCAAATCAATTTTACAAATGGTTTAGCCATCAAATTTCATATAATGAAGATATACACTTCTCAAAGAGATTTATGGGCATGAAACTCTAGTTGACCTCAATTAAGTTTGACCCCCATTAGGGGTTAATTTGTCAAAAAGGCTCAACATACCACATGGAAACCAAATAGGGACGCATCCTTTCCAATGGTATTTGACGTAACATATGGAAAAATTGAGTCAAATATTTGAGAATGGGTCTATTTAGGGATGCTAGGAACATCTAAGGTGGCTCAGCCTATTTGAAACCAAAATGGTGATTTTGGCAACTGCGTCAAATTAACCAATTAGGACCTAATGGGGCTAACCAAACTGTATTTCATCCAACATGCTAAAATTTAAGGACTTAAGCTTATGTACATTTGATTGCCAACTAGGCTAAGCTAAATTATCCACTAGTTTTAATAATGGTTAACTTACTAAATCCTACTTAACCATTGTTAAAATAATGGATTAAAGGGAATAAATACAAGCATACTTATTCAATCGTAACCATTGTTAAAATAATGGATTAAAGGGAATAAATACAAGCATACTTATTCAATCGTATTTCTCCATTTGATGTCACAAAGTACTTAACTATTCTACTTTCTTGGTAGCTCCCCAACCCATTAATCAATTTAGTATGTCTAAGTGGCAAATAAAAAGCACCCAAGGCCTTGGAAACTCTAAGGCCAAGCTTTTCCATTGGGCTCTATAAGATCCAGACCACCCTATGGGCACGAGAGGATTCCTATAGCTTTCCTAAGCCCATAATATTTAGTTCCACTAAATAAACCACTTTGGTTGAATTTTACACGCTTATCAAACCTTTGATATGAGCAGAGATTTTGGGTTTTTAATGATCTGTTAATCCAGCAAGTGTTTGAGAAGGTTTTTTTTCTCACATGGAGAAGGATTCAATAAGTTGTGTAACTCACGTAGGTATGAAAAACCTAATCCTAGGTAATTTTAAGAAGGTATGGTCTATAGGGTAATTAGTGTTACACCCTAGAATCAAAATTTGGAAGAATTATTTTCTTCTTTTTATCAAATTAATCACATTTAACTTGAGCTTACAAATTCATATAAAGAGCATAAGGAAATGCGTGAATATTCATCAATATGTATTATTATTACAAACCCAAAATATTATATATATAAAAAATGTTGTTAGTGGCCTAGCGCTATAATGCTCTAGCCTAGCACCGTAGCCCCACATGTTATATTCAAAATTACTGTAGAATAGAGACTCAAATGCAGTTGCAGCAATTTCTTTGCCATTGTGCTCTCAAGCCTAGCACCGTAGTGCTCTAAAGATCAGCGTCGAAGCACTCTAATTCAATCAAAAATTCAAATTGTCAATTAAAAATACTTTTTAAATTTTTAGGTTGTTATAACCAGGGTTGTGGCTAGATGAGCTATGTGTTGGAAAAGAAAGTCTAAGGTCTTCTCTTTCTCCCTGTATAAAAGCAGCTTATGGGAGATATCTCAATAATGACCTATTCCTAATCTCCCTAGCTCCCATGAGTGAGGAAGATGAAATTATAGTTACCCCATGATTTTTAAATAATCCAAATAGCTCTCATCAAGTAAAACCAAGCGTTACTTAATTTTTTTTAACCTCCAATATAATTATTAGATAGTGTAAATAACATCATAAAAATCTTATACATTTTTAAAAGCTTAAAACTACTTCTAAGGCTATCAATTAAAAATAAAAAATTAAGTTATCTTTGAATTCTAATTAAATAGCTTCAAAATCTTCTAATAAATTAAGATGTATCCTTCAAGTCAAATTCCAACTTTATGAATTACATTGTTAAGGTTAATTGAGTCATCCCTTTGAAATTTAAATTTTTTAAAATGAAATGAGAAAATTTTATAAATTTGCCATATTGCCCCTAGTGGGTCCACACCACCATGGGAGCCTTTTTAAAGGTCTTTTTTTTGATATCATAGTTATTCACTTTTGACTAGACATATTTGAAACACCCATGTTTTTTTTTTTTTTGCTAAATTTATATTTATCATTTATTATAGTCATGCTCTTCTGATTATATTATCTTGATTCAATCTTGCTCTTTTGGTTGAATTTATTTCATTTTAGTAATGCTCTTTCGACTAGAATATCCTTCGTTAAGCCATGTGCTTTTACATTAGAATCGTACTCTCATCGGGACACTATATTCTACTATAAATTTGTTGGAATCAAAGTTCAATTGGTCTTTAAGTTAATTTGAAAGTTTTAATTCAAGATATTGCATTTAGATTCATGCCGATCAAACAAATATTTAGAGACATATCAATGATATTTTTAGTTGACAAATTAACATTTTTGGTATTCTAATATTATCTTATGCTTACAAAATTTTAAAAACCTATTAGCATTTTGTTCTTTCATTTAATGCATCAACAACTAGTGTATTTTTAAGTATAACAAACTTATTTAAAAAAAATAAAAATAGTTTATCAAATACGTTTTCTTATACAAATAATGAAATTTGATATTATTAAAAAATTATATATATATATATATATTATAATATTATATATATTATATATATAATTATATATATATTATAATAATCATATATATATAATATATATATATATATATATATATATATATATATAAAAAAAACAACTCATTCTTTCTTAAATGTTGGATGGTCCATGCTTTATATACATATCAGTAATCAATAGG